>JAQIWR010000596.1:0-18918 GCA_034695945.1 Glomeris hexasticha
GCCGCTCACGCAAACGCGAGCGTAATCTTTGTCGCCTGTTTGAAACAGGCGTCGAAAATCACGCGAGCGTTGCCGCTTTCGTTGCGTACATGAACGCAGCCTAAAGGTAAATGCCATGATCAATGATATGTGTATTGATTAATTCACATTAATAGTCTGAACATAATAGAATGTCAACAAGTACATTAACACTGTTACCAGTAGCTTGTGATATACTGTGATTACCCACCCATCCATCTAGCACACAGAGTGCCTGTAGCTTGACCTCAATCAATGAGATCCAAGAAGCTAACAGGACACCAAGCTAGCTGGCCAGTGTGAGTGAGAACTATGGGAGACTTAATATCAAAGGAAATTTTTACTGTGTACTAGATGGACGGATAACCACATAAGCTAATGTTAACAGTGTTAATGTACTTGTTGACAATTTGAAATTACAAATGTTAATAATTGATGGTTCTAGATGCCTGATGATGGCCTTTGTGCCGAAACATGTGTCACATCCCTTGATAAGAACCTCTTGTGGGAGTAAAAATTTCCTTTGATAATAGAATGTCAGTAATTTGTACTAATGCCTAGAAATGAATGTTAATTTCCACAAGTGCAATGAATATTAGTAAGAGTGGTTAGGGTGTGCCATTGGGTACCATGCAATTGCCATTGACCCAATTCATAAATCAAGGTAGATTTGATCTTCTACCATATAGGTCTGAAAACAACAGTAAATTGGTAGCAACCTGAAGATGTGAACGGAGCTTAGAGGATATAGCTAAAGCCAGAAGTTCCAACCATAACAGCGGGGACCTATCCAGAACTGCAGGGACCCGGCCAGAACTGTGTGGATCCAGCCAGAGCCATGTAGATCTGGCCAGAACCATGGGGATCTGGCCGTAACCATGGGAGCTGGCCATAACTACGTGGATCTGGCCAGAACCACAGGGACTGGGTCAGATCCAGGCAGATCTGGTCATACCCCTTGCAGATCCAATTAGATCCTTTGTATCTCCTAGAACCAATTTACGGTGGCGAATTTTGTATCTGACTGGAAGTCGGATCTCATCTAGTACCTCAATTCCAATTGCATCCAAATTCTACCTACATTTCTGTAGGTATAGTTCTTACCAATTCTGTTCAATCATTTCTGATCAATGTATGACCATTTGAGCAATATTTATGATTGGTTTCATTTGTTTGCAGCTTACTTCCCAGATTCAGTTTGAAAAATACCCTTAATACATAATAAAAAATCAGAAAGTGCAATATTAATTTGACAAGTTGCACAATATACAGTAGCTGAACTACTATATTAGATTATTAGTACTTGCAATTCGTCGTTTTGTGCAGTTGGCAGCTGTTAAGTTACGTCTGCCGGAAGCCAGCAGCTGAATTCAATTTTTAGTATATTTAAACAAATCTTGTATTGATTGTTGTTTCAAAATACTAGTGCGCTACTTGTTATGAAACGCAAAACGTTTTAATTTAGTTTTTGCATTTCTTAAATGTTCAGGAACATATATTTATTGAATTTCTTTGTAGGTTTGACTTTTATTTGGTGAGCAAATTTGCTAACCAAGCGATGCACCGTTGTGCACAACAACAGCAATCTCACGCCTGACCATATACAACGCTTGTCGTACAAGATGACACATCTGTACTACAATTGGTCTGGAACCATCCATGTACCAGCAGTTTGTGAGGTGCATATATTAATTCTTTTCTGTGTTTCTAATTCGTGCTGTACGGATGTTTTCAGGTTTTTCAGTACGCGCATTGGCTGGTGTATCTTGTCCAACAAAACCTTCGCCAAGTTCCCAGCTATTAGTTGTCGGATAGATAGCTTTGCCTTTAACGTTCTTGTTCAAAATTTCAAAAAGTTCCGAAGATTACATAGTGATTAGAATGATTTTAACACAATTATTATGTTATGTATTACTTGTTTGTATATGTGTTACGGTCAATCACGGAACTTGGACGATTCCGGTCTTGGAAGGGCTAAACCGGTATTTGCTGATCGCGCAGGCATTGAACAATGCTGCCCATCGGCACGGTCAAATTCCGCCGTTACTTTCCGCTTCCCCGGTTTCCCCCATCTTCTAATTAACTAGAATATCTACTTCGGGATTCGCTGTGGGCCCTGAAAAATGATGCATTAAATATGCCTGCGGTGCACTCCTATAGCTCTATTTCCAGAGCAGCAAAATAGATGTACGCCTGAACTACGGATTAAGACTCATGGATGTTGGTAAGTTGGTGATTTATTATTGGTTTTTGTGGAACTTTTGAATCGGTGTTTATATGGCGAGTATGTCGCCTGGGCCGACAACATACGCCCACTTGTGTCCAAATTTATGAAAACATTATTGCATACAGATGTGATTTACTGCTGAAAATATAAATGCTGTTGAAAGTTACTTATCTTAGTGGCAAATCTAGATATTTTGATTGGTGGATTGCGAGATGAATCTCATTTGAGATGAAATGCCCTTTGGGTGTAATTTGTTGCTGACCATCATTCATCAAGGTTTCCAAAAGTCTGTTGATCTATTTGCAGGGTTCATACACAGTTTGGAAAGTATGGAAATCATGAAATTTTACCAAATATTTTTCCAGGTATGGACATTTTTGGGCCATTTTTGGGCCACTATATAAGGTATAGAAAATTGGGAAAAGGGCTTCAGATTTTACTGGCTTATCTTTATTTGCAAAATGAATGCAGATGATATCCTTTTCCTTTTTTAAATTTGGTTAATTTTGCTTTTCAGCGTGATTATTTAAAGTTTGCAGGAAGTATTCTGCATAATACATTCTGCAGAAAGTGTTCTGCATAATAATTTCTGCATAATCATTTCTGCAGAAGGTGTTCTGCATAATCATTTCTGCATAATCATTTTTGCAGAAGGTGTTCTGCATAATCATTTCTGCAGAAGGTGTTCTGCCTAATAATTTCTGCAGAATTACTTCTGCATAATCATTTCTGTAGAATTATTGCTGCATAATCATTTCTGTAGAATTATTGCTGCATAATCATTTCTGCAGAAAGTGTTCTGCATAATCATTTCTATAGAATTATTGCTGCATAATCATTTCTATAGAATTATTGCTGCATAATCATTTCTGCAGAAAGTTGCGACGGACCGGTGTCAGCCGAGCACAATGAATTTGTTTAGGGTGTGGGGCCTTCCTCATGAGTTGATAGCTGGACTGGTGTTTCGCTATATCGCAGATTCTTGTAGGCTTTCAGCATCCGGGTGAGGGACTTGGCTTACTCCGCCCTGGAGTGTGTTGCGACGGTGCTAGGGGGCGCTGTGGTAACGGTGGTCACCAAACGTCACCTAATGGAGTGTCTTGTGTTGTAGATGGCTCAAGGATGGATGTGGATCGCTTACACTTGATGTATCATCACAGAGGGACTCCGTGGGAGAGGAGCGCTCAGCAGACCTTCTGGCAGCAAGGGAGGCGTGGCTCGACGTCTTGGAGAGAAAGGTACAGAGACAGAGACTCCAGGTTTATATGCACAACTGTTTATTGACCATAAAAACCCTATACCCGTTGACACAATCTTTAGATGTTTTATTTTAACCCATGTACAGGTTCCTAGAGAGATGAGCGCGGAGCTGCTGTCTCAAGAGTGGTGGAGGTGAGCGCGGAGCTGCTTTCTCAGGAGGTGAGTGCGAGAACTGCTTCCTCAAGACTGGTGACCATCTAACGTTTTTGGCCCTGTTTATATAGGGCCCTTCGAGGAAGTAGAGGAAAGAAGGAAGAGCTACAAAAGGCAGGTGCGCGACGGTAGCGCCCTCAAGAGAAAGAATGTGGCACCAAGGCGACGGCAGTGCCACATAGTGACCAGAAACGACAACGTTGGGGACGAAGTAAGTACGAGCACCGTAGTAATTTAAGTTATATAAAAAGTAACAGGCTTTAGAAACGTCGGAACGTCACAGTTGCCCCTACCTAAATTACGAGGCGGGAGGATCAGATGATGTCCACCCTGGATGAGTATAGGCTTCCGGGTAACGTGGACGTTTTGACCCTGGGTGTCGAAGGTGTTCTTGCTTTCTTCGGATGGAGCGTCCTCTAGAATGGTCCGTTGACCGTGGCTTCTGAGGGCTTTTATGGATGTGTCGAGAAGGATGTCTTCCGACTCGAGGTGGTTCGCTCTTGGGACTTCAAGGTCGTCCGGTAGGAGGAACTTTGGGTTGCGTCGGTTGACGGCTGGTTGGCTGTACCCGGGGTGGTGTCTGTATTGGTGACAACAGGCCTTAGGAAGTCATCTCTTGTAGACGGACTTCTAAGGATGGATGTTCGGGTGACGGTGTCCAGTCCTTCCGGATGGGCAGGTCGATGGTGTTGGTCGTCATCGCTGGTGCGAGGGGCGGTCCTTGATGAACGATGGCTGCGTTCGGCGGTACGGTGGCCGAGTTCGGCTCTATGGTGGCCGCGTTCGGCAGTGTGGTGGTTAAGTTTGGCGGTGTCGTCGGTGCTGAACCTAACGTGTTTCGTACCTCTTCCAACGGTGGAGGGAGAGGGATGTCGAGGAAAATCCACGATGGTAGTTCCTTGACGGTTGCATTCGGTGCGGTGGGAATTATGTTCGACGGAACGGTGGCCAAGTTCGGCGGAGCGGTGGCCGAGTTCGGCGGGACGGTGGCCGAGTTCTGCGGATCGTGGCGATCCCTTTTAGATAGTTTGGCGACGATCGATGTTGCGGTCGGCGGCACAGTGGCTGCTTTCGACGCGGTGAAAGTTGCGATCAGTGGAACGAGAGTTGCGATCGGTGTTACGACGGCTGTGATCGGCACGACGGTGGCCGCGATCGGTGGTCGACGATCTTCGTTGCGTGCTGCAGAAGCGGTCTTCTGCCGAACACGTGGAGGCGATGGCTTCTTCGTGGGGATCGGGAGAAGGACATCGAGAGGAAACGTCGGCGACGGTACCTGGTTTTCCTTCGGTAGTCGGCGTACGATGACTTGATGGTGATGACTCGAAACTTTGGGCTTGCATCGTTTCTGTCGAGGGTCGGTTGAGTACCTTGATCGGTGGTTGGGATCCTCGGAGCATTGGTAGACGATTCACGATGGCTTGGACCTCTAGTAGATGGTGCATCTGTTGGGTGTTCATCATGGTCGGAGTTTGGGCACAAAGTGGTGTGGTGACGCTTGTTTGTGCTGAAAGGACGCCAAAAACAGGTTTCTGTAGCATCCTTTTGGTGGGTTTGGGCCGGTTCCAGAAGGATTGGAACTTCCTGGTCCCTGGAATGTGGTACACGTGGGTTGTTGTTGTCGTCGTTCTGAGACGTGGTGACGTCACAGAAGAATGAGTCACCCGAAGAAGAGTGCTCTCTTTTCGTGGAGTGTGCTCCAGACGTTTTCATGGCACTTGGAGTGTTTCTAAAGTTGGAATCATGCGGCTCACTGCTGGTGCTACTGAGTGATGATTCATCCGTTGTTTCACACTGTTCCACGGCAACTGGTACTTTGCCGTAGATGGATGGGGTTGGAGATGGAGCAAACCGGAAGTTTTTCTCGTTCTGGCCGATGGTCCATTCTTTTTCCCCGAAGTTGATCGTGATTTTGTTTGCATGCAGGAAGTCGCATCCGAGTAGTATAGGTGCGAGAGTGCTTTACACGATAATTGCGGTGATGCTTGCCGGGCGTTCTCCGATGAGGCACCGGATGTGCGCTTGCTTACTGGATACTTCTGTACCATGGAGCATGGTGACTTGATGTCGATGTGGAAGGTGCTCAAGAGTGACATATTTCCCTTGGACACGTGTGAACGTGAGTTCATTGATGAGACTCACAGAGCTTCCAGAGTCGAACAGGGCAGTTGCTGGAAGTCCATTAATCTCAAGGTTAGTGTACGGTGTTTCACTTGGATCACCTGCTATCATGTTGACGATGGCTTCGGAAGTTATCGGTTTCGATTCTTCTTTGCGTTTCTTTTTACGGCAGTCTTCTACGGAGTGGCCTTTAAAAGAGCAGTAGGTACACTTTTTGTTTGGATCATAGGTTGAGGAAACTTTCGGAGCTGAAGAGGTGGTTTTTTGCACGTTCTTGTCCTTGTGCCTTTCTTTCTTATCCGTTACGGTAGTGTCCTTTTTTATCGATTCCTTGGGTGCATCGGCGCGGAATTTTTGGCATCGTGGAGGCTGACCTCTGCGAGTTGCGTTTGTCGTTTTAGTTCAGCGTAATTATAAGTCACTAACACATCTTGTCTTCTGTTCAAGTATGGTAGGTACACTGGTTGGAGTTGGGCTGCAATCTGTTGGACTTGCTCCTCCTCTGGTGGTGGTGTTCTCATCCACAAGAACAGTTCTCGGATGATGATGATGATGATGATGATGATGATGATGATGATGATGATGATGAAGGCATTCGATAGTTCGTCCTTAGTTTGTTTTCTTGAGTCGATTTCTTTCGAGATTACAAAATCGAACTGGGTGGGCTGGTAGGATTCCTTCAGCAATCGTTTGAAGTCTGCCCAGGTGCGTATCCCGGGTTTTTCTCCTCGCTACCATTTGAGAACGTTGTCTCGCAGTAGTTAAGAGATGCTGCGAAGTGCTGCATCTTCTGGAACTCCGGTTGCTTCCATGTAGTCCTCAACTTGAAGCAAGAACGTGGGGACACCAGCGGGGTCTTTGCCGTCATACTCTGCCTTACATTTGGCGAGTGTCTTGCTGGAAGCACCATTGCCGTTTGCAGGGGCCGCTGAGCGATGAGGTGAAGTCGGAGGTTGTCCTTCTGTCCCTTGTAGCCGTAAGGTCAGGATCTGGAGCGCAGCGCGTAGTTCGTCGATCATGACTTGCTGTTGAGCAAGTTGCTCTTCCATCTTAGGGGTGTCCTCAGTAGAGGCTCGTAGAAGAGGGTAGGTGAGTCCACTACGGTGGGTGCAGACTGTAGTTTGGTCCGCCACTTGCTAGTGTAAGCTAAGATTAAGGCGGGAAAGCGGCGGAACGAAGGAACAGATGCGGACACGTTGCGTGACATTGCATAAAAGACTTAGTTTATTAAGTGACAACGGTATTTATAGTATTTGTACAGGTGGCGCTAGTAGTACGGGAATACAATATGGCAAGCAGAACGTAACATAATGAGAACCTTACACTCGCCCCTAGTTAGGGCGGAGAAAAATAAGGCGAAAGACCTAACTACAAGGAAGGTGCGAAAAATGTCAGCAGAATCTATTAAAAAGTAGATAAAGCAGTGGACGGTTGCGGTCAAAGACGAAGAGTCGGCGGGACATCCCACCAAGACAGCGCGGTGAAACAACAGCGATGCGAGGTGACAGCCTCTGTATGCGGTGAAGCGGATCGGGCGAGATCCGCAACGACAGAGCTGTCTGCGGGAACGAGCTGTCCACCACGGATGGACGGCAAGATGGCGAGCGACCCATCAGCAAGGCACACAACGTTCAAATGCACAACGGTAAAAATTAGAGTTAAATCCGCAGAAAACGGTGTGTTTCTGCAAGTTTAGCGGAACGGAAGACGTCGGATCGTCCCATTGGATGTGGGCACGGCTGTGGGCGTCTGGAGCGTTGTTGGTGTACGCCCCCAGAAGCGTTGGCGGGAAGAGCGCTCCAACGTGCGGCAAACGGCTCGGAATGCGGAGAAACTGCGAATCCAAGATGGCGGCTCGCATCAGAGAAAAATGCGTTTTTTTGACGGAGTTTTCCGGTGGAGTTTTCGCTCGATGTTCGCGTATTCTGGACGGGAAAACACCGCAAAAACGACGGATTCCTGTTGCGGAAGACCAGCGGAGCACAGACAGGCAATTCTAGGTCGTTTTCGGAGACGGATGGCGATGGAAAAGTCCGAAAATCGGCGACGGACGAGCACGTGGTCGACGATTACTCGCAGGGTTTTACAGCAGAAAACGAAGTTTGTCGGCGGAATTTGGCGTTCTGCTTGCCGAAAAGCGGAAGCGGAAGATGTTTCACAGCTAGAAAAGTCGATTTTCCACTGTAGAACGGCGGATGGCGGACAAAACAGCGAAAATCGGCGGCAACACAAGGTGAGCGGAATTGAGAAAATTTGCTCATAGTTCACAGTGCGGAAGCGATTCTTGGCAAAAGGCGTTCGAAATTGCGTTGATGGTCAAACTGTAACTTTAAGCACACAGAATCGGACGGTCGACTGCGCCATGTAAGCGCTGGTTCGGGCGGGAACCCGCGCTGACGGAATAAATTCGAAACGGACACCATGCGTTGGTTCAGCAAAAAGAGGAAGATTTATTATATACAACTGTATTTATATATCTTACAGGTAGGCGTGGCTACGCTGAGATAGCCAATAACGGAATTATATAAAATATGGCAAACGGAACGGAACAATAATGAAGACCTTATGCTCGCCGCACACTATGCGGTTGGCCGGTCCGGTCGATTATCAAAACGGCACTGCGCATGCGCGACGATGACGTCACTTCCGACCGCGCCCGTGAGCGTGTACTTGTCCGATCCGTGCGGTCCTGTGCTTCGCACAAGTATCGGAACGGGTCCGGATGGCGAACGCAGCCAATGGCATCGTAGGAAGGAACGCCTTCCTGTGATGCTATTGGTGCAATAGTGCCATTGCACAAACGGCGGCAAAAATGGCTCCGACGAGATGGCTAGATGCGACGGTGTTTCTTTTGCTCGAAGAAATTCGACAGTGGCCAGAACTCACCGACAAACGGCATGAAAAATACAAAGATGAGCGACACAAGCAAGCGATTTGGGAAGGGATCGCAAGAAATTGTGGTGAAACAGGTAATGCACAGTGTCATGCAATTCCTGAAAATCCTGAAAAATAATGCATTTTGTAATCATTCCATTTTTCAGAACAGTGAAATTAGGTAGTGATAGACTGTTGATGAGAGGAATATTGCTGATACAGTCGAACCTCCATAATTTGTACCTCCATAACTTGAACAATTATTTCAAAATACTACCAATATGCTACATATTATTTAATATATGTACTATGTACTATTTCTTTATTAAATGCAGACGGTCAGAAGTGATTGTTTGTAGACACCACCCCCTTGTATATGCTATCCTGTAAGTCTTCTGGAGAAGAATTCACAATTTGTTTTAAAACAGATCAAAGAAGGAACATGAAGAAATTGCTGATCACCCAATATTTGGGATAAATATCGACTTAATGCTCTCATACTGCACTCTACAATGTAAAGAAATGTTTTACTAAAGTTTATACGATGTCCTGCATATGGTTATATTTTTCCACGTTTTAATACAAAAATCCGATAACTTGAATTTTCGATAATTTGAATTTTTTCTTTGGTCTTTCGGATTCAAATTATGGAGGTTCAACTGTATTATGTTATTGAGAATGTGGCACACCCAACTTTGTGCATTTTTAGGTGTTGGCCATTTTAAGTACAAACTGAAATAGCATGTCATCAATATTGACGTCAGTTTTCATAATAATCAGACTATTTTCTGCTGTATTAAAGGTATAAAACAGTCATGCAGTTTTTGACTTGCAGTGCACAGAAATTTTATGTTTATATGGCTGCTGTTACGCTTTGTGTTATGTTCCAGCTTGGACCAATAGGGTGGTTCCAGTGAGTGTAATTAGGAAAAGACAATTGAACAGTGGTATATATGTTACAGTCAGTTTGGCTAAGTCAGTGAATTTATTTAATAAAAGCGTTTTCTCCATTAAATAACGTTTTTTTTCTCTAAAAAAAACATGTGTTTGGTTTTGGTAACATAATGTAATTCCCGTAACAAGTGCATTATATGTTACCCTAATTAACCTAACTTACCCAAAACTAGTTTGAAATACGTTTTGGCACGCTGTGGTTCGTTTATCTTCAAAGATGTTTTTCGAGAAGAAAAAACTTTATTTAATGCAGAAAATGTGTGTATTCGCCAAACTCGCTGACTTAGCTAAACTCACTGTAACATATATGTTACTGACCGAACTGGTCGATGCGTATCGACGCAAAACAACTATTTCTCAGAATGGAATCAATTAGTTTAGTTTGGTTAGGTTAGGTTAGTTTTGTTAGGTTAGGTTTGCTTCGGTTAGGTTAAATTATGTTACAAAGCGATCCACATTGATTTTGCACCCGCTTCAAACCAGACGGTAACATAGGCCTACATACAAAGAGTTTTATGTGCTCAGTGCTTAGAATAATGTGTTTTTATAAAAAAATATCGAAAGATGAAAGTTTGAACATCTTGTAATTCGTTAAATTGGTGTTTACGACTGGTTTTGGAGCACAGGTGGTCTCGGCTACTGGTTTCAATGTTTCTATACAGTTGTGGATTTGTGTGTCGGGTTTCGAGCACCAATAGCCTTTTGAGAGTTGACAATTGGATGCAAACTTAATAAGCCGTGCATCTGCCATGGCCATGCAGCAGCTACAAACAGCAGAAACAAGCTTTAATGGTCCACGTTTCGGCGCCCTTTCCCTATAAATTAGCCGTATAAATTAATATATATATACTCTAGAACGTACCCAACCTAAACCTCCCCATTTTACCATTTCTACATAATCCCAAAGGAGTGGAATATACTGTGTACACCAACTCGATTACCCGTCTGTAAACCCATTTTGGAGAACACTTAAGGGATACACCGCAACAAAATTACTCCTTCGCTCTCCTTCTCTCCATCTTTTATTATTGCATATGCCAAAGCTGCAATTTAGTGATCAACATGTAAATTCGAATAATTGGCGGAAATTAGTTTCAGCCCTTGTATTCCGCTCGTTGGTCACTACATTATACGAAGGCAATAATGTTGAATGTCACGTATGCATAGATATACTGTTCGATGTTAATCTTTGGAAAAATACCATATTTGCATAAACTTTTTTAGACATCCATTTCTTTGAGATAAAAATATGGTTTTCGACTGGATAAAAATAAAAACACCTGGTCTTCGCATTTAATAATAAATGTTTGGTTACACAGTATATATCTTACTATGTTTTTAGATATTAATTCTTTAGAATTTTGCCAGTGAAAATTGCTTTGTTATTTTTAATATTATGTTGATTGCAACATTCAGAACAACCTATACTTAAATAATATTTTTAATTGTGTCCAACTATGCCAATAAGGCCCAAATAGTTTATATTTCTTGTAATGTATATTACAATTAATGTGGATTAGGAATATTAATTTTGGTTGGTTTCTTGTAAACTTACAAATATAAAAGAAGAACAAAAAATGTCATATATAGCTAATTATACTGAAAAGTCCCAAGATCGGATTTCAGAAAAGTTTACTGATATTGCCAACTATATTTTTTTAGATATTTAATAAAAAGTACCATATCTTTGGGGAAAAAAATCAATTTTCCAACATTTGTATACACATACTATTGCCTACTTGATTTGTGAAGAATATGGAAAGGGCATAAAAGTTCATATGGTGTCGTATAGCAAGCCTTTGTTGTTGATTTGATGTTGAAGGAAATTTGAGCAGTCTAATTATTCACTCTATATCTGCATGCTGTGTGTTGCATGCAAGGGTTTTGCTAGGGATTTTGCATGTGCCCGCCTCACATTCATGTCCCAATTTTGAATCTCTAATTTTATGGAAAAGGGGTTTGGTTTGACACAAAGGTCCAATCCTTTGTGTATATTGTGATTATAATGCGGGTTTCGCACGCGGCTCAGCTTATAGGCCCTATGTACCTTCAAAATCAAAACTACAGCACACATGCAATATGAGCCATGCAAGAGTTAATTGTGGAAAGAATTATTGCACTAAATTCAATGTGGCTGTCACTCATAACCCACCGCAATTTGGTACTTTGCAGATTTTAAAATCCTTGAAAATCCATAAAATTTAATTCATTCATTGCAAATTTTAAAATGAAAGTGTTGCAACAATGGAAGCGCCATCTGTAGGGTGCTAGTGCTAATTCAAACCTCAGTAATCATTGTATAGGCGCCTACAGTATTATGAATAACCTTAATTGATATATAAATTAACATTAGAATTGTTTAATATCTACAAGTGGTCATGTGGGTTAGTCAATTGCGATAATAAATTAGAATATGTAGTTTATAAAGTGGGTGATACAAGGAGTTCTAATGTTAGCGAAAATAATTTTGAAACATATGCGCGCGCACTCTGAACTTGTGTCAGCTGAAAACATGAAAGCTTTTTATACCTTCGGGTGTAGCAGCTAGATTGTTGCAAATTCGTGAAAGTGATGATGGACATGTATTAAATTTGAAGGAAGAAAGCTGTATGGTAGTTGGATGTGCAAGAGTGATGCAGGCAGCTGTCGAGTGGCATCGAAGCTGAAAGCGCGATGCGCATAATGCTAGTAAAGTATAGCCTTTATTTCTGACGTTAGCCCACGGCATCTAGCAAAGGGCCCTTGATTAGATTTCGTTCTGGGTGGGATAATAAAGAGAAGTCGAGTAGATCGGACCTTATGTCTACTCGTAGTTCACTGTCCAAGCTACTCCGCGCGTTTGCTCTGAACGGTGGCTTTTAGGGTCTATCGCTACACGAGGTTTACGATTTTGACTTAATGAACCCTGTCACGTCTATTCGTACCAAACAAGGGGATTGCTTTAAGATCACTGGGTGTGTGTGTGATGAAACGCTGTTGACGTTCCTGCAGCCAATATCGAGCTATTTTCAATCGCTACGCTAGCTTTGCGCGACACCATGTCGAAGGAGTTTTGACAAAACTTGCACGTATATATAAACCCCATGTTGGCAACTTGGGTGAACAAAATCTATTTCCCAATGCTGTGACACGTATTTACAACATACATGGTCCTACATTTGGGAGTTTAGATGGATGGACACTTTGAAGAGGTGATCGAAGATTGGAGCGATTTTTCCACATGAACCGCAATTGCAGCACCATTAGTGTTAACAATAGTCGAGTGGCAATTGTGGCTCTGATGAGGTGCCTAGCTACTGTAACACCCCAAGAGTTGCAGTGTGCACCCATCCCCCTTATCCTTCCCTCCCACCATCTTTTCCATGGCTAGGAATATATCCTAGATCCTCATCGAAGCTTGGACCGATTGGGACTTACAATGCGCAGCATTTGGTTCATTTTTCCACATTCGTGCGTTTGTAAACGTTTATCCTTGGAAGCACGACTCTTGAGTGGTGTGCACAATGGAGGAGAGGGAGTTGTGCTTCCGGAAATTAGCAGTCGAGTTGCGTCCATCAAATTCAGTGTATTGGGGTGGGCAAATGAAGCGTGCTTGCAGCAGCAAAAATGCTGGCACGTTGAGCGCCGCAAATGGCCGATAATAACGTCGTCATTTTCAGGAGGGCCATGAGCCCTATAGCACTGTTGTCAGAAAGCACCCCTATAGGTCACGTGGCACGGATTACACGGACTGCGCATAGGCTTCGTGCCATCATTACCAAATTATGATTGCATGTAATGATGATTGTATTCATCGTACCAGCACTTGACGTCACAGTTTCCTCCAATCAAAATGCATATCCGATGAGCTTGGCATTCAGAGAGCTAAAAGTCGAGATGAGTTTATATTCTTGTTGCAGTGAAATGAAGCTATCAGTAGTATTGACTCGTATGTCTCAAGATATGAGCCATGCTTGGCTTAATCTTTGAAATAAGCTTGATATGACTTCTGGCATGATTAACCAGGTACATAGTAAGAAATTGGCATTATCACACCTCCCCCATCCTCAGCAACCAAAATGTTCCCCTATTTAATTGCCATTCATGAAAATTTGTGCACCATAAATGATTTTCAAACACATAACTTATCTCAATGTTAGGAGACACATTTATTATACATTGGTTATATACGCATTTCACAACCATACTTTTTTAGATTTCATTTATTTATTGCGTTTGGATTTTTAAGTTCCTAGAACTGCATACTTAGCATGGTGTGTTACATGAAAATATATACCACACATGAATTCCTATTAAATGTGAATGCTAGTTATATGTGACGTCATCAATGCACACTGCAGGATATTTGAGCTATGAGGGTTTAAAAAATAGCCATTTTACTGTTTATGTTGTATACAGTAGATAACCTGCTAAGATAATACTCTCTAACTTAATATCCTCTCCAATATATAATATAAATGCCCGATCCCAACATGTGATATGAACTCCACCATGCGCAAAAGTGCCTTATTTAATAAACTCTAACAGAATTTGTGTAAAAACCTGAGGCCCAATGATAATAATTTAGACATGTTATATACAGCATAGGCACTCCTCAGTGAACAGCGATTTGAATGAAGGGTGTAAGTACACAGTAGATACGTTGTATGTACCAACGTAAATCGCTGGCCATTACCGGATGTTGACAGACAACGTCTCGCCGAACAAGCGGCGCAAACAATCCCGACCCACTCTCGTTTGTCTTGGATGTACAACATATTATGTACATACACCTACAGTACTGTATACCTATCTGAGCAGACGCCTGCGGAGGTGCATGGGTATATGTACGCAATTAAGCACCGTGTGCGGTCCACGAAGCCATGGTCCTGTTTCCGTGTGCTACTCCTGTAAGGAAGCTGATTCCACTTTGGTTCCACTTATATCTGTAGTTTCCAAAGGTTGCAAATTCTTGACTTATTTAGCATAAGTAGACTGGACACACCCAGCTCCTCATAAACCTCTTCAATGACACGTATACACTACCCACCTGCCAATTTTCATTCACGCCAATCATTGCGAACCACTCCTTACGCATGCACCCATGGTGGTGCTCATGTACTTAGTTAGAGTCCCCCTCTAAATAATTCCTACTGCCCACGACCATTGATTTTAATCCACAGTTAAGTTGTTCTGGATAGTTACCCATGTGGTTAGTCAGTAGGTACTTGAATCGGGCCATTGTGAAAGCAAATAAATCTGCTTCTGTAAATGACAGTGCCACAGTTGCCTTTTCCCAAATTAAACAGAAGTTTGTGCTTTTTCCCCTAACTGACTTGTTGCCCCAGAGTCTACATTCGCCATTAAGGCCCCTTTCTGCTTTTCATTGCCATTGATGAATTGTGTGCTGAATCCATTGCAGCTGCACTCCTGTTGCTTGTTCACCCTTATATTTTAACAGACTCGGCTTGCAGAAGCATTTGTAGCCCCTTTTGTGTCATTTGCAAGCATTTGAAATGTTTGTTGGGTTTAAGTGTTGGCCAATTTAGTATCGATCGTTATTACCACTTATATTAATGTAGGCTTAATCATGCGAAGGTTCTGCTTTCATTTATCCCATGCATAAACATCATAAATTTGCCTTCTAGCGATATTTATTTATATTTTTATCAGTATCAATCACCAGATTAATTGTGAATCTAATTAGGTCTTCTAATTCTACCTCTTGCATTCTTTTGGCAACCATGCCACATTTTACAGGGTGTCTGGAAAGTCTGGCCATTTTCTTAAGAATTAATTCAGGAAATGATGTGAAGGGACAAATGGAAGATGTCTTTGTATATGGCAGGGAAACATACTTTGGTTATGTACAGGTGGCGCTGGAGTCTATGGCTAAATTCGTTGTGCAGCTCTGAACGAGTTTATTATTACTATATGCATGAGGTCAACTTTCAGAGGTGGTCAACTTGAGTGAATGAGTATGCGTGCATGTCGGAATTCATAATGTGAGAGACCCATTGACCTCATGCTTACGCATTGTTGGTGCATGACTGTCATTTCTTTGCGGTGCAAATGGGCGCGGCTTTTAGCCGTATACGATTGACAGTAGGTACAAATAGACTCTGCAACTGTTCTGTGCTGAAATGTGGCGTGCATTTGAGAAGAGAATGGCACAGGGGCACACACGTGTGCATGAGCATGTACCTCGTATACATACACCAAGGTACACAGTCTTTCCTTCTTCATTCCTTCTCGGCTCCCACCCATCTCGCATTCAGCTCTCTTTGAAACACTGATAGCACTTTTAGGTCGCTTAAAAGTTCTTTTCAAACGGTTTGTTTGGGAAACACTTGGCACAACAACGGCCCAGCTAGTGTATATGTTGGCTTGGCAAAGGATCATGGGTTCGTCACGTCATGCTGGCGAACGCATGCCGCGTGCATGACAGCTTCTCTCAAACACCGCATACCTTCCATGCACTTGCCATACCTTTATGTGCAAGCGTTTTCGACTGTTTATACACCCTGTATATCCATATAGCTATACAAAAATGCCATCACCCTTTTCCACGGTCACCGAACAGATAACCTCATACTTTAGAGTTATAGTCTTATGCTGTGCAAGAAAAACATTGAAAAGCTGGAAATTTATTGCAAATATCAAGTGATATTACCTGGAATTAATAAAAAATGCAAGACTTTCTAAATTTTTCTGTATAGCATCAACGTTATAATCAGCCCTGTAGAAACTCATAAGTTACTTTAAAGAAATACAATTTGTTTTTGTGCTTCCTATAACTATTCCTTAATTGACAACAAATTGTTTAATTAAATTAAACAATAGTCTATTTGAGAAATAAATATTAAAGAAGTACATTATATTATGTATACAGTACATATTTATTGACTTGAAGATAAGAAGACCTATACAAATATGTTTCTACATTTCACATTTTTTTAAAACAGGTTTCCATATTGGATTGAAACCCGAAAATTTTAATTAAAGTGTAACGAAACGAGTAATTAATATTTTGGAGACCGGATCACATACACAAAAAACAACTGTGGGTTTCTCCTTTTCATTAGTGGCTGAGATATGAAATACTTCGAATCGATAAACAGTAATTAGCCTGTTCTAAAATGACATGAATTGTGACTGCACATGTATACTTGCCACAACTTTTGCAGCATCATATGTACATCTTGCAAAATATGTAAGCAAGTTTCAAAATTTATGTAACTCTATGTAAATTGAGTTGTGGACTAAATTGGGTGATATAAGGCATTTATTTCTCCATTTTGGAATCGTCTGTCTCCCAATAAATTTCCATGACAAGGTTCTCATATTTGTCTATAGTATATATAGCATTTCAATTATGCATGCTGTTTCTCGTTGCTGTACAAATTCTGCAAAATTTCTACATTGTGGACGTATTACAGGGGTCATTTATGAAATATCCTGCATTTTCAGAGCCGTTAGTTAATTTAATTGGTCTTCTAATTTGTAGTGAAATGAATGAGAGTATTTTTCTTTCTTTGGATTTGGTTTCAAGGGCCTATATATAGGTTCAAATCTCACCACTGCAACTGATGTATAGTGCATACTTAATTTCTTTTCTTCATTCGTGAAATGCAGAGCAGCCTTGAAAACAATTAAATATAACTATAACCTTGTGACGAAATTGTACAAAATCCCATTCCCAGCTGATAAAGCTCTGCAGGCTTAATTCTATAAACATCAGCCTATATTTGACCTGTAACTTTTGAATTTTGCAATTTTATTTGTCACCTATCCTGTTCTTGTATCCAGCCAGACTTTCAATGCTTTCTGTTTGTACAAGGAAATGCATGGGATCATTTGAGGGAACAAAATGGCTGCATGCACTGGTTATCGCGGCCAATGAAGAATCTTGAGCTGCTCTTGGCGACTCGAGAGCTTTAGGTGCCGTATGGGTGCATAATAGGGCTATAGGTTGGAAATGAGGTGTGCCTTTTATAGAGGAATGGCTTTGATTTGCTCGGTTGGATGTATTTTTGTTGTGTGGTTCAATGGGTGCTGTTGTGCCGAGTGAGAAAGCGAAGCGGCGGCGAAAGCGAACCTCGCATCAAGTACTTATCGCGATCTGTGAAAAGGCGTTAACAACGTGCTCTCTCAATTATATAAGGACGGGTGAGCTGTTGTCCACCATCCAGAATAGACAGGCGTTAGATAAACGTTGACCTCCTCCAGAGTCGCCAACAATCTCCAATAAGGCCTACTGCGCACTGCATGTCAAGCTGCATGTGCGCATGCGTACATGCATGCACAGCTTTCTCCTCTCTCTTCTTTTCTCTTTCATCTCATTCTTCTTTCCTGCTCCATTTTCCTTCTTCCTTTTTCCCATCAACGCGCTCCAAGTAATCCTCAACTGCAATTGGTCCGATTTACAAGCACATATGACTGCACGCGTACAAGCATAAGCACGCATAAGCGGCTTTTGGGGCTTTTGCACATAGGGTTATGAGTGTGTTCTGCAAAACCACAGGGGCCCCTTGTAGTGTTGCATGGTGGTGTTGAGGCGTCGCATGATGGCCTCATGTAGGGGTAACGCGTGCTAAATTCATTGGTAAATTCTAGTGGCATATTGCGTAAGTGTTCCTATATAGGCTGGATGACATACTGCTTCTGAACGCTTGCATGCACTCCATATATGGATAATGCTCTGTTGTGGTCCAGCCACATTGAGAAAACAACATCAGTGGGCTGTCATAAAATGTATGTATATACATAAGGGTATTATATAAAAAAATGAAGTTAGTTAAAAATCTGAACGACACGATGTTAGTAGCTATGAGGTGGGGCGAATCGAATGGGTACGTGATCTTGGACCTCCAGCAAACCGTTCAATGTTTTTGAAATTCTTCGGAAACCATAGATGATAGATGGTTGGCGTCAATTAGAAAGTTGTAGAGGACCATTAATTAGAGAGAAACCACATTTTTGCACATTTTTACGACGCAGTTTCAAATGTTAATAAATTGGTAAGGAAATTGTGGAGTAAACATTACATTACGTTTTCAATTTTTGGAACGTGTTCGTAATGGATTTTGAAGCACAGCACATTTTCTTTTTTTATTATAAAGTTTCAAATTTTAATAAATTCTAGCTATATTAAGAGAGATGATATGCATTTACAGCATTACTTTTGAATCCATGATAGAGAACGAAACATCACAGGATAGCGAAATACACTATTTTTGTTTAACTTGATGTATATGTTACAGGCAAACGCGTCACTCAGGCTTTGATGCCATTCCCTAGGCAATGTTGAAACAAAAAACACAGTAAAACGC
>JAQIWR010000597.1:0-18903 GCA_034695945.1 Glomeris hexasticha
GTGATGGGAGGAGGTTAATCTGATGTGCATGGTGCAAATGCAAGTGAGGGTTTTAGGGCCAAAGGGCCTGTGGCTGCGACCACGTGGCCGTTAAAATGTCACATCAATCTCGGTTGTCATGGCAACGGGATGCTGTTTCCGCATGCAGATGCAGCCTCCATTATGAGGGCCTTATACTTGTGCAAAATAACGTGCAGATTGTTGTTGTTGCGCATGCAAACCCTCTTTCAAACTACGTGACGTCTTTGTGTAAACCAAAATTCAAACTCTCTTTTAACAGCATATCAAGGCAATAACGGTGCATTATTATTATTGTTACGCGTTGCTGCCACACAGATCTCATCTCAGCCAACCCTGCAACCGTACAACAGTAACAAAAATTAAATTCATATTACATATGCATATTTAAGGGACTTCCAAATTTAAATTGGAGTGAAAGACCCCGGTTCATAATATGCAGCATCATGGGGCAAATTAAAGTGAAAGCAGCCAACAACACCACCTACACGTACAACTTTGGCATAATAATATTTCACTTTGCGAAATAAAATAGTAGTTTTATGTAATTATGAAAATGTATAAATATTTAATATAGAAAAGAGTATTTTAGCATTTTTAGAAATTAAAAATAATAAAGTATGTATACTAGTTCGAAGCTCAAAGTTGCTAAAAAAAGTCCGGCAGTGTTGGGCAGTTGAAGAATAACTGCTCGAAATGTAGAAATGTGCAAATATGAACGACATACTATTTATTAATAGTACTACCCTGAGACATAAACTAAACAAAGTAAAAACGTGAAAACACGTGGTCAGCAACTGCAAGTTTATTGCAAATTTTGGCAGTTTGCTCCACTTGTACCAAGTATATGGCATTATTAGATGACAGTGTTGCTATAAACCTTGATTTTTACAAGAAAAGTTGTACAGAACACTACATTTATTGCAATATTCGTTATTAAAGGTTGTCTATGGCTGCCAGACAATAAACACGTCAAACTGTTGTCAAGTTATATTATATTTGAAGTATATTTCATTTAACGTAGACATAATACTATAACATCACAGCAGGGCTCAAAGTTGTCCTGAAAAACTCAATTATGTCCTGAAATGTCCTTAAATTGTGAATATTGTCCTGACTGTCCTGAAATCCTGGAGTCTTGTCTGAATATTACATGTTATTATTTAAAGGTGAACTGACAGGGCGGTAAAAGTGGACTGTGATCCACCTTGCTATTCGGTTAAAACGGAGACGTGCCACCTTTGGACAGCCACGATTCGCCAAAAAGAGAGACAACAGTTAATTGGCCACGCCCTGTCAGTTCTCCTTTAATTTTATTTAAATATGTAATTTCACTGTGGCGCTTCTGCTGCAGCACATTATGTTCTGTTAGTTAAGACTGGTGGCGAGAGGGAGCCACTGTTCTCAGTGTTACAAAGACTGACTACATTATAGAGTTTCCAAGTACTAACAAATTCTCTCTCTTCCAGTCTTTGCGAAATATGTCCTGAAAATGTCCTGAAAAATGGTAAAAATCACTGTCCTGAATTTATTATTTTTTACTTTGAGCTCTGACAGCTTAGTAAAATTAAGATTTATTTCAACACCTGTTGTGTTATAATCTGGTATATAAATTTCTATACAAAACAGAGGAAAAATCAACTTCAAAATTAAAGGAAAAAAAATCATGCATCTTACAGCAGAAATAACCTACATTACACCGATCATTATTTTATCATTATTATCTAGTAACTCGTCAAAAGCTTATACTAAGTCAATTACTAATTAACAAGGAATATAATAATCTTTATAATAAAATGTATAGACAAAAGTTACTTAAACAATTATATTAAACTACAAAATAAAACTCCTATAGCAGTAGTATACAGTATACGTAATGAAAGTGCTGTATTAAAAAAAGTACCTGTCTAAACCACCTTTTAAGACCTGTCCAACCACTTGATCAATGAACCTGAACAATTTATTAAGGTCTAAGTTGCTCATTAATTATGCAATCGGGGAAGAAAGCTCTTTAAGAAGTTAAAAATCGAAATCACCTTCAACACATTGGTGTCAAAATAAATAGGGATAACATTCCTGAACGTTTATGACCTATATAGCATCCAATTAAAATTTTATACCAGGTTAATTTATTGAATCTAGATTGAATCCGGCATTCAGCGCCACCTACGTTGAACATTCGAAATCTTGGAAGAGTGTATTATTATTGTTCCCAAAGGATTTCCATATCAATACATACCTATTATGACACACATAAATAATGGAGCACATGGAATTGAAGTAAAAAAAGGAGAAAAAAATCCGATATATATTATAGGCATATAAAAAAGAAAAGCTGGACCATGTCCACTATATCGTATTCGATGGCAATAAAATATTTATATGCCATTAAGAATTTGGAGCGGACCGATAAAAATAAGACCGTAAACTAAAGTCGGTGCCTCAAATTGGATCCATTATCGGAGAGTTGCACCGTTATTCCCCTTGTATTTTCACTGTATATATAAACTATTATATAGGAAATAGAAAGTGGGTTTGGTGATTCGATCGCAACGTGATCCACAAGTCCAGCTTATAGGGCTTATGTGAAATAAATTGTCAGCAAGCAACACTTGTGGGCCACATTCGTCCACCCTAGTCGTCCAAATTTTCCTTTTTCCTTTTCTTGCCATTGTCTCTTCATGCAATGTATTATAATAAGTGATGGAAAAGATGGTGGATCGGATGAAAAGTTATCACCCATGCACTCTACAACTGTCATTTTGATACATCAATATTGAAAGAACATCAGGGGCTGTTCTAAAATCACATCCAGTATAAAAGTTTACAACAGCATTGTATTTTAAAATAACAAACGGTCATTACTTTCCTGTCATTACGAAATTTTGTCCAAATGTTGACAACATGTTTATCTACATTCTGGCATAAACAAGGCCCTTATTGCAAATCTGGACATGGCCACTTCCATCACTGCATTGGATGTTCCTGAACCGCTTAACCCTCGCGACGCGTTTTACGGTGGACGGACCCATGCATTGCAACTGTATGCAAAAGTGGAAGAGGGAGAGGCCATCCGTTATTATGACTACGTTTCGCTCTACTCCAAAATCAATAAATTTGGAAAGATGCCTGTATGACACCCAGTTGAACTATCTCCGACTACCTACACATGTGGACAATACTTTGGGCTAATGAAAGCCACAATTTTGCCACCAAAAGGACTTTACCATCCGGTTCTGCCAGATCGTGCAAGGGGTAAACTTCTATCCACCTGGTGTCGTATACGTATGTCGATAACAACGCCCAGGCACAGTGCGCTCATACAGTAAATTTCCGAATAGAATCCCTGGCTTCTATTCAATTTTCAGACCAGTCATCTAATAGAAACCCAGCTTCTATTAGAGACAGGCTTTATTTCTTCGTACAGAAAATCGGTGACCAAATTTTGAAATCCAGGTCAAATGACCTGCGAGTTCTACGAGGGATTGGGTCCATCTTCAGAACACGTTTTTAGTCATTGCCAGACCGAAATGACCCGGCTTCAATTGGAATCCGGGCTTCAATTCAAGACATGATTTTATTAGGAAATTTACGGTTGAATTATTGTACAAGTTGATAAAGAAAATGGTGGCTGTGACATCAAACTTGGTGGCGTCAGTTGATACGTCATAAGCTGCGCATTGGCATTCTACACTCTGCGACAAAACTTTAAAGGAAAACTGACAGGGTCATACTTTAGGAAACGGTTTTCAAAAATATTTGGCACAGGTTATAAAGTATATACTAATTGACGTTACAAAACAATTTCAGCCCGATTTGTTGAGCGATTGCAGAGATATAACCGTTAGTTGTCTCCTATAGGGGCCTACCTTTAACATTACGGTTCCACAGGTGTGGCATGGGCGTGGCTATTTTGCCTAATTTCACCGAACTTCTATCGCTAATAACTTTTTTTACCAATTTTGACAAAACTTTCGTTAGCATCAATGGTTTTTTTGACATCGTATCAATAAACTGGGACCCTTTTCACGGTATGCTCCGAAACCATGCCAGTTCTCCTTTAAGACCAATTGATTTTGAAGATCAATTGGTTTTCAATTTAGTTTATTTTGCAAAAAATGCATTTATATTACTTTGAATGAGTTTAATATAAATTAATTTGAATTAATGTAGGTCATTTTAAAACAATTTTTGTTTGGCGTTATTTTATCCTGTATGCACTGGTCGATATCAGTCAAACCTCGTTAATTCGTCACCGACAGGACCGAAAATTTAGAACGAATTATGTGGAGTTTTTAACATGCAAGTCTATTGTATTTTAAATTGTGACGAATTATCCAGGTGTCTAATTAACAAGGTTTGACTAAAATCTATAGCGGCAATGACGAGGGAGAGGTGGAAAGTAACAGCAGAAATTGCCCGTCCCGATGGGCAGCGTTGTTCAATGCCCTCGTGAGTGGGACATGCCGGCATTGTCCGGCCAAGACCGACATGGCCCATAACATATGCAGTATACATGTGTATTGTATCGATTGTATGTACAATCATAACAGCATACAGTGAATTTAAAGTACATACAAGACAGGAAATTGTCAAGTGAGCAAGTGGCTAACTTATCAGGTTTAAACACATTATAAACGTATGTCAGCTGACTATAAATTGTGGCCAACATTCTAGATATGCAGGTGGTCAGATTACAGAGGCCTATTTACAACTTATGGGACTTTATAATTCAACATGTAAGGGTGGTCAACTTTAACAGGTTTCACTTGTCACTATAATGATATTGTATGTTAGTAACATCGATCAAACGTGAATATTGAAACTTGTAAAACAATGGAAGTTATTGCATTTTGTATAGATTTTATGTAGGAATATGATTATTCATTCATTAATGCATTCATTCACACATTATGCATTCATTTAATCTCAGATTCGATCACCTATTCATACAATAAATCATTCACATATTTCATCAAACACTTATTCCATGAATGCATTAATTAATGAATCAACAACTCAACCATTCATTCATCTATTCATTTAATCACTGCATCACTCATTAATTCATATATGATGCAATTCTACTGTATATTTAATAAAATAACAAACAGTTAACATTAATGGTACGTAACAGAAAAAACATCCTTAAAGGTGAGGTCACTATAATTCACTCGCAAGGTGGCGCTGCAAGGCACGGCAGGATTATAATGGTTTAGGAGGAAATACAATGATATAACGGAAATGTAATAGCCTACCAACATATTGCATTTAATATTTCAATGTGCAATTAATTAACAACCATATACATAGAACTAACACGGGGATAATTAATATTTTATGTTTGTTGTTTGCAGAAATTGGCTATAAATGCATAGCAAATTAAACTCGAAATAATAACGACGTTTTGTAGTAATTTCTTAAACTAGAGGTGATGCCTTCAGTGTCAAAATCAATTGAATCAGCTGATTTGCAAGGTTGGTCTCTGAGTAACAACCTAGAACAAACCACTGCTCGCAAAGGAAATCAAATCAAACTGAAGATTCTCAGTTGTGGGTGGAATGAGAGTGTTGGAAAAGAAGAAAAAGAAAAAAATAGGCAAGTGAAAAGGTGTCAGTTTGGTACACTTAATTGAAATTCCCCATCCCGAAACGAAATACGAAGCTGCTTCTCGCGAGACCCCTCAAACCCAAAAAATCCTCCTATCCCAGGGGTTGTGAGATAAAAAGATGAAACCATTGTGCAAACCACCTAGACCTGCTTACAAAAGTATACAAAGGTACAATTTTCAAAGACCTGAAACGAGCAAATAAAAAAATTTTGCCGGTAACAAAATGAATGCGTTCCGCAAATTTATTTCATCACCGCATGACCATTGTGAAAAGCACTCGTACATTGTTCAAAACCCAATTTCAACTTCTCATTTCAATTGGAAAGGCTGTATTAGCCTGAAAAATCAAGGGCAGAAATTGAAATCAGATATCTGGTCTCAAAAGATAACCCGCCATCTAGCGGTGGTTTGCGTTACTATTTTAGGAAAGGTAGGGCGAGTAGGGTAGGACGCACCACTGAATTTACCATTCATTTCACTGTGTTCACATCATTCTAATTGAAACATGCAACTGTTTGCCTAACTATTGCATTGTGAGCATTAGATTACGGCAGTGTCAGGCAAAGACACGAGTTCGAGAGGATGCTGCAGCGCCGTCTCAGCCTCGAAAAAAAGATCAAAGTGCAGAAAAAGTTACCGAATTCTTTCACAAATCTTAAAGATGAACCTACATATAGTTTTGTAAGGTACCCTGAAACTTAACCTACATGAAGAAAAATGTGGAAATTAGTAATGCAAAGTATTATTAGCACTTAAAATTCGATGGGGTAATTCAGTTAGAAGGTTCGCCTATGATAGCAAATAAGTCTGACAAACTCCAAGGCATCCTGAACAACCCACTTTCGTTAGTTTTTCGAAATAGAGCCTCACTTTTTTAAAATTAAGTCCGTAAGTTTACCAAACGCAATTTTCCACCCCAAAAAACTCTCCACCCGGCAACTTCTGGCAACTTCTGGCGCAGGGGTTAGAGCACTCGTCTTGCACCTCTATGGTCCCAGGTTCGATCCTGCCAGCTTCTGATGGTTTTTCTCCGGGTACTCCAATTTCCCCATCTTCTAATTAACTAGATTGTCTTACTAGGGGTTCGCTGTGGGCCTGCCAAAGGTTACAGATGTGCATTAAATAGTGTTGCATAATAAGAGTCATGGTCCCCGGACTAGCTGCGGGCAAGTAGGGGTAAAATGCTTGAGTGCGGAAGTTGGGAATTTATGGCCTCCCTACCCCCCTGCAAATATGTTTGTCTTTTGTCATCCAAACAGCCTAGTGCAAAAATGATGAAAGAAATGTTTTTGGCAAGTCTGCTTATAATGAACCCGCTTATATCGAACTGATTGGCTTGCATTTTCGACTTCGTTATAAGTGGAGTCGACTGTATATACTCGGTTGCAGCTAACTATTCCCATTTTTTTTTTACTAATTTTCACAGACATTTGGTTGCACCACTTGCTTTCTTCATGACTTTTCTGCAAGTAGTTTAAGTTTCAGGGTACCTTACAAAACCGTGTCAGTTCACCTTTAATTGTCTGCAATTATCCACTTAAGGCCTCAATACAGTTTAAATGTTATATTTTCCATGTAAACAGTTATTCTAAAATTCTGATAATACTCACTTTTACCTAAAATGTTTCTCTATCTAATGGTGCCATGTTTTCATTTGTTTATAATAAAAGTTTTAACATATATTGTAATTTATGTCTGTGTCCTGCCGTGTCCCAACTAACTGGAACCCCTTGTACTACACTCGAAAAATGTGAAGGGTCAATTACTGAAACACCTACCACTAAACACAGGACTACACTATATAATGAAGTGCTATATAAAATAAGCAATAAATTTGCACGGCTTACGATTGTGAAATGGAGCAAGTTATGTGGTGAAGTAACCACATAGGTAAATATTGATCAAGTTTCAAGGATTAAAGATGTATACATACGCCCATCATTTAACGACACCATATCATAAAATACCAACAGGAACAAACATATTTATCGTGTTGTTTGGTGACGAGAAATTTGCCATGGGAAATTTCCGCGAAACGTAATTTCAATAGATGTCAACCTATGTTTTAGTATGTAGTAAATTAATTGGCAATTATCCATTAATGTTACTATTAAATTAAGGAAATTAAGAATATATTAATATAGTAATAAAGGCCAATAGATATAAATAGATATATTTTGGTTGAGATATACTGTACCATGTGAAAAAGAACAACTGACATTGTGTACACAGTATTAACTGATAAATGTCAGGTAGGTATTAAAATTGGAACAATTTATTGGCCCATTTATGGCTTTTCGGCAAAATACGAGTTCAAATCAATAAGTAACACGTTATATTTTTAAAAATAAAAACGTTAATAGTTATGCAAAATCCGAAATGTACACATGGAAGCCACATGTCTTAGCTTGATTCAACACAAAAACTGTGTCTCTCCAGACATTTCTCTCATTTTGGCAACATTTTTCATACTCATAGAACAGAATACTGTGTTAACACGTGTTACAAGTTTAATATCCTCTGCTTGTGTTTTTCATTTCATGTTTTTCATTTTCATGTTAAGTTTCTTCACATTAAAGTAAAAAAGATTTCATTATTTTGCCCACTTTTAACGAGACTTTTAACGAAAGTTTAACATTTGCTGGAAATCATAGCACATAAAAATGCTATTATGACAACGTAAAAATGTAACAAACTTGATGAAATAATGTAACAAAATATTGATTTAATCAGCTGGTTTACAAGAATTTTGTTTTCATTCTACTGTATAGGTTTCAAATCTATAGCATTTTAAAAACAAAACCTAACCATGACCCAATAATTTCATATCAAAGCTCAATATTAGAAGATTCAAGAAGAAAAAACAATAGTTGCCGGGAAATAAATCACTGTAATTTGTTCAAATATTTTTGATCAACCCTGCACATGGAAAGATAAAAATATAGTACAGGGAAACCTGTCTATGGTGGAATCTCATGGGACCGAGAAAAAAAAAAACAGGTTTACCAGCTAAGTAAAGTTTAAAAAAAAAACATGGATCAGTATATCAATGGTGCAATAAAATTTAAATTTTCCACTATAGACAGGTTTCTGGTACAGTGAAACCTACCGATTCTAAACCTATGATGGAATCTGTAAATGGTGGAAACCTGTCTATGTTGAGCTTGTCGTTGGCCGACATACTGCGTATAACTGCATTATGAATTTTTAAATAAAAACCTCTCTATGCTGGAAAACCTGGCAATGATGGAAACCTGCCTATATAAAGTGGAAACCTGCATATAGTGGAAACTTGTACATTTTAGTAACCTGTCTATGGTGGAATGTATTATTTTTGTAGAACTTTTGTTGAATGACATATTGTACGTATATTATTGCATGATGAATTTTTAAATAAAAACCTCTCTATGCTGGAAAACCTGTTAATGGTGGAAACCTGTCTACATGTAGTGGAAACCTGTACATTTTGGTAACCTGTCTATGGTGGAATGTATTATTTTTGTCGATTTTTTGTTGAATGACTTATCGTATATTATTGCATGATGAGATGAATTTTTAAATAAAAACCTTTATACGCTGGAAAACCTGTCTATGCTGGAAAACCTGTATATCTTGGAAACCTGTCTATGGTGATAAACAGAGTATTATGTAACCTGTCTATGGTGGAATATTTTATTTTGAACAGCCTGTCATTGTACAACATTGCATTGTACGTATTGTACATCATATTGGATTTTAAATTAAAACCTCTCTATGCTGGAAAACCTGTATATGTTGGAAACCTGTCTATGTTGGAAACCGAAGCTTGAGGGGATAACATTAACAGGTGGTTAGTTTCACTGGACCACTAATGATACCTACTCAAGGAAAGTGTAACAGGTGTTAGTGGGATGTGGTTGCTTTGGTGAAATGTGAAAGTGAGATGACGTAACGAGTGACGTCACTAAGCACGTGCTCAGTCGCCAGCACCTATTTAGTGAGCAGCATGCAGTAAGAGAGAGCCAGTGCATCCATCCCCTGCAGAGACAAGCAACCACGTGACACGTGACACGGTAAGTACAAATGTATATGCATGAAATAAGGAAGTGCTACTGAATGCTCCGATGCGCATGCGTACGAATATCATCAATTATGCCCCAAATTAAGAAAAGATGGTGGGGCAGCAGAAAAGTTTCGCTCTCATTGGCTGAGACGTTAAGTGGAAAGTTTGCAGAGAAGTTTCTCATTGCGTAAATAAGTAATGACATAATTATTGAACACCCATTTCAGTATAATAGTCAAATTAATTACATTTAAACAAATGTAAGATACAATGAAACCTGTTTGTGGATGGGATCATCCATAAATAATGTCACAAGTTATGATGGTGCGTGATTTATTTAACGATGCGAACTGAAAAAAATCAATCGTATCACTTTAGTAATGTCTATCATTTAATATTAATAGACCACCATGTTTCAATACCAGCATGTTATCATCAGGGTCATGATTCATTCCAATAAGCCTGAATTAAAGGTGAACTGATACGGTATCTTGAAATTTAACCTAAACCTTGAACATCAATAAAGAATGCAAATGTTGCAACAAAATCTCAGTGGAATTATTTTAAAAAGTTATTAGCACTTAAAGTTTTAAAGTTTGTCAGATAGAACGTTAGTTAGCATTGGCAAACCTCCTAACTTAATTACCCCTTAAAATTTTAAATACTAATAACTTTTTTTATGATTTTCCACTGAGATATTGCAGTAAAACTTGCATTCTTCACAGTTTTTCACTGTGGATTTTCCAAACAGAACCTTCTAACTTAATTACCCCTTTGAATCTCAAATCTTAATATCATTTTTACAATTTCCCACACTGCCTTTGTAGTTACACTTGCATTAATTATGTGTTGTCTCCATTGCTTTGCCAGTAAGAGGTTGGCTAGTACAGTCGAACCTACTAACTGAATTACCCCCTAGTAACATTTTTTACTATTTTCCACTGACAATTTGTAATAAAACTTGCATTCTTCATTGTTTTTCTGTTTGGATTTTCCAAATAGGAGGTTGACTAACACAGGTTAACCTCTTAACTTAATTACTTCTTCAAACTTTAGTGTAAATATAAATTTTTACTAATTCCTTCACTGATTTTGTATAGTAATACTTGTATTCTTCATGGTTTTTCTCCATTGCTTTGCCAATAAGAGATTGACTAGCATATGCAAACCTCCTAACTTAATTACCCCGTCCAATTCTAAATGATATTTTTACTACTTTTCATAGTTTTGTTCTAATACATTTTTTCTTCATTTAAGTCAAGTTTCAGGGTAATATAGAAAACAATGTCAGTTCACCTTTAATGAATGATTTTCTTCATTTCTCGGGGTAATTTAGAAAACAATGTCAGTTCAGCTTTAATGAATGAAAGTTCAGCATAATTCAATCATGACTTATTTTAGGAAACGTAATTATTGCATTTTTCCAGAGTTGTATGCTAAATGTTTCATTTCAATAATTTGACATGTAAATGTTTTCACTGCAAGTGTATGACCACGTGACCAGTGTGACATTTGGTGGCAACGCGTCCATTTACAAACGACACCAAAATAAATTGTGTCTACGTTCATGAAATTACTCCATTACTATAATGCATTATTTTTGTTTTTGTTTTTAGCCAATACACTTAAGTGACATGGCCTTCTTCAAACTAAACATGGCTTTCATCACCCTAACTTTGCTAGTGGCCGCGGTGACAGCGAAAAGCATCGGTCAACATGATCAAGCGGCCATCGCATTCGGACAGGAATACCCGGTAAAATCCTAAATTATTAGTAAATTTTAAACATAAATAATGATTAAGTGATAAGGAAAACTTTCTTTCTCATTCAATGTATGTGTTTTTAAAGTTTGGTACCATTAGCATTTATATTTTGCCTGATACGCATTCGGAAAACCTAATCGAACCTCCTAAATTAATTACCCCTTCGAGTTTCAAAGGTGAATGTGCACTCAAGCTTAACCAACAATTAAAATAACAGTGAAATATCTGTGGAAATAAATAAAAGTAGTTAAAGTTCGAAGGGGTAATTAAGTTAGGAGGTTCACAACTGCATATCCGGCAAACTTTACAACTTTTACAATCTCATAACTTTTTACTAATTTGCACAGAGATTTAGTTGCAATACTTTTGGTTTCATGCGGGGGAAAAAATGTTTTTATCGGCATCGCGAAAAGGTTTCGTAATTTTCAATATAAATTCTTGGTTGCAATTTCGTACTTTCATTCACATCTATTCATGTTTACATATTATTTTAATGTGGATACAGTGATATCTACCTGTAAAAACAAACACTTAATAAATATCAATATTTCGGATGTCTGCTAGCGTAGATGAACCTCCTAACTTAATTACCCCGCCGAACTTTAAGTGCTAATAACCACATTTTACTCAATTCCACTGAGATTTCCAAATAGTGCTTGCTTTCTTATTGGTTTTTCTTCATAGTTTTCCTAAATATGAGGTCACCTAGCATAGACCAACCTCCTAACTGAATTACCCCTTCAAACTATAAATGCTAATAGCTTTATTTAACTAATTTTTCCACAGCAATACTTCATTGTTTGTCATCTTGTAGGTCAAGTTTCAATGTATCTTACAAATACATGTATATACCACTTTAAAGTTCGAAGGGGTAATTAAGTTAGGAGGTTAGTCCATGCTAGCCAAACTTCTACCTGGCAAACTTTACAACTAAAGTGGCACTAACTTTGTTTTACTATTACTGTGTAGTAAAATTGTGAATTGTAAATTATTATAACTCGGCGAGGAACTTCTACGCACGCGCAGATTAATCCGGTTAAAAACGTTTCCGTCCCAATTAAGCGGAATGAAGTGTATTACAATATAGCTGAGAGCAATTAGAAAGGCAACCAATGTCAATCTCAGTTGTCAGGGCTTTGTTTTTCGAGAAACTAAAGACGGAAATTGCTAATTGCGGTCTAAAAGCGACCCGGTTGGCTTCGGGGTAATGCACACATGTAATGCTGAGAAGCAAACAAAAATATTGTCCGGGTAAAAAGGTTGGAAATCACTTCCTGTTTTGTGCTGGGGCTCTTATTTTCCCCAACCGCCATGTTTGAATTAAGGTTGTGTGACATCAAGTTAATCCAAAGACTCAGCGGGAATTAATGACAGACACGTTCAGTCAACAGCGCATGCAGATCGAGTCGCGTTCAGGATTTGCACAGACCTTATCCATTAAGGTCTTTAAGGTCTGGGATATGTTACCTTCTTTTAATGCCTTACCACAAGCTCAATTAGGCAAATATTTTAGGAAAAATCACGTATAGACTTGAAACGCGTACATAATGATCTACTTACAACGCAACGCAGCTAACGCGACAAGTTTGATGGACATATTTATTCGGAAATTGCCAATTCATATTTGTAACATGGCAGCTGAAGACCTTAGCCAAACAATCAATGTCACTCAATGCTGAAAATAAAGTCCCGTAAGCACGTAAATGAGGTAACGTTTGCCAACGGCGCCATATTGTTTTTCAAATCAGGACACACTGTACAAAGCTGTTATAATGTCAAATGTTAAATAACAGAATGTTTACCATTCAACTTAAACTGTTTTTTAAATTATTACCATACATGTGAAATTGTTTCTTGGCCCTCAGAAAAATAACGTCCATAAAAGATCAGTGCATTTTGTGCATAGTTTTAAATTCAATAAATCATTTCTTGAAGAGAGTAAGAATTTGTTCCCTTTACTGTGAATTGCTCCTCACATTTTTTAAGCTATAGATACTCAACACACAGGCATCAACATGAAAGCTAATCATAAACGTGACGTAATCCTTTGGGATTATTAATTAGTAAGTAGCATTAAATTGTTGAAATTAGAAATTATCACGAGACAACCGCTTACGAACCCCTGTAGTGTTAATTTGCACTTTAACTTTCACGTCTTTAAAATAATCTACTATGTATAATGTGTAATCCAAGTCAAGTTAATAATTTATTATTAACTCCATGTCTTATAACGAACGCCAACGAGATGGGACATTTGTTCATTATATCGAGCGTTCGTTATAAGCGTTTGTTATACTGAGAGGCTAATGCATGAGAGGTATAGGCATTTTGGGCGGGACCAGCAACTCTGTTCGTTATATTGAGATTTGTCCGGCGGCAGTGATAAGGTGCCCATTTTTCATTAAAGGATTAGTTAAATGCTCCATTGTTCGGTAATTGGCCATCCTTGAATAGAGGCGACTACGTCAATCCGGATTGAACAACAGAGCATTTAACCAATCCTTTAATGGGAACCGGGCGTCGTATCACTGCTGCCGGTATAACAAGAGCCGGCTGTTCTCACAATGTCGTTCATTAGTTGCGATAACGTTGCAAGTATGTTCCATATGACGTTGCTGTTTGGGTCTCGTGACTCGGAAATACAACTTATGACTTACCAATAGCACATGAGCAAGGTTCCCCGGTCTGCATCTAGGGGTAAACAAAAGAGCAGAATGTTATTTATTATATAACTTGTCGCATTGAATTACTACTAATTACATATAAAATTTATACATGTACCATTCATGATTCGGTTTACCGCAACTTCGGTTAGGACATCACAAACGCGATGTTATAACCGAGTTTGACTGTAGTTTAATCGTACAAAGCTAATACCGTGTCCCCACGTCCCACTGAACACAACATTACTTTTATGAATGGAATCACCGCCGTGATGAAGGGCCATTTGACCGCAACAGATTATTTAGTTTACGGACCCGTAGAAGATAACGAGTTGGCAGGTCGTCAACTTTGGATTGCCACTTGCAACTTTGTGTCATCTTATATATTGGGGCCCAGTTAATTACAACGGTTCAGGCAAAGATAAACCAAAACATTTAGCCGGAAAGTGGGAACGGACACAAAATGGCGCCTTTAACTCTTTAGTGCCGACACAAAAATCCTATCTCCCACATATTTCAAATGCAAAAATGTAATCTTTTCATGGCGTGATCGGATTTCTCACTGCCAAAATTGCCTCAATATATGTATTTTTATATACCTATTGCACTTCGAGATTTTAAGATGGCGTATATTCGCAATATAAATGGAAGTACTTTATATACTATACTATATATCTTTAGCTAATCCGGATATGTTTTCCGTGAAAGTGGACGAAAAACTTGTTTATAGCAAACAGAAAGGAAATAGTTTAATAAAATGCAACTTTTGTAGCACAAAACTATTTCCTCAATATTTTTAGTAGGCCTATATTAAACATCTGTTTGGGATTTCTGTGTGAAATATGGGATAACTTAATTGTAAAACTCGAATATATGCCGTGTAACTTCAGCAGCATTGTCTTAAAAACAATTAATCAGCGTTTGAAAGGAGCCGTAACACGAAATCGATTGAAATTATAAACATTTCGAATTCTTGTTAAAATCGAACATTTCATCAATATATATCTTGCCTTATATCTTATTTCACTTGCAAATCCTGTTTGTTTAGTCTTATTTACATGGTCGATTTGCATCTGAATCTGCTGTAAACTCGTCCCATGAGGTCGTTTCCACGCAAACCGAATGCTGCCATCTTTGAACGAAAATGACCGTTGCAGAAATAGGCCTAAAATTCGTTCGATCGCTGATTCCAAATTCAAATTTGAGCGTGGGAGGAGCCATCGCCAATACTCGGCGCTCATTGGTCGATGCGTTTCTAATCTCGTTTATCTGGACAAAAGCGAATTTCCTACTAATCTACCGTTTAACTTGCTTTTATACAATCGTCGCTAACACGATTTCATTTCTTCGTGAAAGAAAATATGCAAGCGTATACAGTTCACAGAAACGCCAGTTGTTTAATTAATTTTGAAATTAAAACGCACCATGCAGTGCCATTGGTTGAAATAAAAAAACGTTCGGAAAAATGGCGTCCTAATAGACAAAAACTAGTTTTCAGCCAATCAGGTTACAAAATTTGCCGCTTAAAAATAAATGATAAGACATTTTGTTAAAATTTCACAGGTATAGTTAAAACTATAAATCACCTTCTCATTTCAAAAATCCCCAACAAAATGTCATGTTCGACGCCACAAGCTACAGGGTGAGCGAAAAGTCCGGAAAAAGTTTACGAAATGTACCAGTTCAATCCAGTTAAATCCACTCTTGGTTCAATTCAATATTAATAAAATTTTACAGTTTCAATTGATACACTCTTTTCTTCAAGTTAGGTTAAAATTCGCTGCAATATAATGAAAGCAATGTTAATTTTTCTGCCAACGATTGTAACTCACATATACATATACTGGTACCTGTGGTAATTGATTTTCACATCCAGGTTGTTTTCCAGTACAATTTTTCTCATTTCATCATAGTCTTTCCTTTGAATTGAACGACACCTAACAAATGAAACTATGCATAGATCATTGTGCATGGTAAGCAGCAAGTGCACGGAAACAGGTGTCAGGAAGTCGCAGCATTCAAAATATAGCGTTTGCAGGCAATTTAAAGGGTTCAAGAGAAGGACCTTTTTGAAAACATCTTCAGTTAATGCTGGGCAATTTTCCATACATAGCCAATGTAGACTATGACTTTTTCCCACAAGTAACAAAATATGAGATTCTGAAATGCTGCCAATGGTGCTGCACACCACCTCCAATATCTCTAGTTTTCCAAATCCGCGTAAACTGGCTTCCTCACCAGTTATATTCACATAACTCTGGTTCATGAACAGTTGCAGGTGTTTTAGAGAGGTACATAACCTACTTAAACTAACCAAATCAACATTGTTAAATCCTGACAAATCCAGTCTAGTGAGCCTTTTCCCCAACTGTTCTAATAAAGTCATTACATCATCAGCGTAAGTTAACAGCTCCTGAGCATCATTGAGAAGGCGCAGCGTTCGCAAGTGTTTTAGTTGTGAAAGGTTAAACAGGTCTGAATCAGTCATCTTTACCGAGACCAGAGTCAGGTCACTAAGGAAAGGGCAGTGGGGTATTATACGAAGCACCGTGAAAACATCGCTGAAATTATAGGATTCAAATGAGCGCAGCTTGTACTCTTTTGGGGACTCATCCGCATTCATCAAATCTAGGATGACATCCTGCATATTTGGAAAGTCAAAATCCTGAAGGTGTTTGAAAGTTTTCAAGGCATATGATGCACCAGTTTCGGTCATATTTGTCTCTTGTACGGACAAGGAATTTAGTTGCATGAACCAATTATTTGGTTCATCTGTCAAGAACCCAGCATCGGTGACCTATGCAAGAACAAGAAATTATGTACAGCAATTCATAAAATAGTATTTTACAACACAATGTTTACACTGACTGACCTGCTTACAACCTGAAACATTCAATTTTTCTAGACTTGGGCAATTTTCTCCCAGTTTATGCAATACTTCATCATTGCACAGTGTACCTCTCAAGCTTACAATCTTCAGATTCGGCGAATGTAGAGCCAGCTGACATAGGTTTTCGCTTGTAACATTGTGACATATTGACAAATCCAAATCCTGCAGGTTCTGTACGTAATAAAACAATGGCAACATGACAAAACTAATACTCAGTAATGTGATCGAAGAAACACAAGTGACAGACCTGGGTCCTCTCAGAAATAAGTGAAAGTTCAATTGGAATTTCACACCAGAAAAGGTTAAGCCTACGAAGGTTGCTGCGAATCAGGACAGGGAGGTGCTCCTTTCTCAGACCATATCTCCAATTAAATTCTTCTATCACATCTGCTAGAATCGCAGCTGCTAAAATAAAATCAACGCTTATTCAAAATGCGCACACATACGAAGACAAATATAATTAAATTTAAACATATATGTACATATAATTACTTACGACAGCCAACATGCTGGAAAGTTGGACGCCATACTGTGTCCCATGCTGCGTCCATGCTTTGTGCAATGCTCGACACACATATTCGGTACAGGGTCCGAGGTCTGTGCATTCGCGGCATTTGTGAGCATGCAGTCAAATGTCTTTGGCCAATAAATCTGGATATGTTAAAATGTCCATGAAAGTGAACAAAAAACTTGTTTATATATAGCAAACAAAAAATCAATTAGTTTAATAAAAGGCAACTTTTGTAGCACAAAAATATTTCTTCAATATTTTTAGTAGCTAGGCCTATATATTAAACATCTATAAATTTGGGATTTCTGTGGATAATATAAGCATAAATCTCGAATATGCTGTGTAACTTCAGCAGCATTGTCTTAAAAACAATTAATCAGCGTTTGAAAGGAGCAGCTTGGACGAAATCGAATCGACGCCTCGATTGAACTCATTGATTGAAATTATAAACATTCTAAATTCATAATACAGCTGCGTAATATTACGCCTATTTTCTTATTTAAATTCCAACATTTCATCAATATATCTTGCCTGATCTTATTCCTCGTGCGAATCTTGTTTGCTTAGTCCAAGGTCTTATTTACGTGATCGATTTGCATCTGAATCGGATGCAAACTCGTCCCATGAGGTCGTTTTCACGCAAATTCCAAATGCCATCTTCGAATGAAAATGACCGTTGCAGATCGCCGTTCGATCGCCGTTCGAACGCCGATTCAAAATTCAAATTTGCGCGGGGGGAGGAGCCATCGCCACTTCTCGGCGCTCATTGGTCGATGCATTTTAAATCTCGTTTATCGGAACAAACTCGAATTTCTGCCGTTTAATTAAATTTACGAAAACACAATCGTTGCTAACACGATTTCATTTCTTCGTGAAAGAAAATATGCAAGCGTATATAGTTTACTGAAACGACAGTTGTTTAATTTTGAAATTAAAGGGAACCAGTGCCATTGGTTGAAATCCAAAACGTTCGGAAAAATGGCGTCCTTATAGACAAAGGGGAAATAAAGTAATAAAATGCGATTATTTACTGAAAAAGGGTACATTGAACAGGCAAAATAAAGTTTGTACTTATAAATTACATCTATATAATCTTATCTAATTATTCAATAAGACCATATTGTGCAGTAAAACCTGCATGTGTATGTTGACCACTCATGGTCACAAATAAATCCGGTCAACTTTAACAAGTTGTCAATTAATGCATCTAAAAATACATAGAAAACTAATGTACAACTAGTATGTAATATATGAAAAATTGCAATATTTATGTTTCTTAATTATTGAAATATTTAATCATAAGAGTATACGGCGGTGGGCAATTGTAAGTGATTCAATACATAAAAGAAACTTATGAGATAAGAAATAAAATGATATTTGAACACTTACCATTTCCAGAGAAGTA
>JAQIWR010000598.1:0-18901 GCA_034695945.1 Glomeris hexasticha
TCAGCTTCACGTTCCACCCATGTTAAAGGATACTAGCATTCCCTCCCCATACACAACCGGCTTCCAACCTCCTTGGTACTGACTGCTACAGGTGATGGTCTTAGCAGCTGTAGCTGCTAATCCTCATACAAGTACCAGCACAATTGCACAAGATATGAACATCAGGCAGCAGTCGGTATTGCGAATTTTGCATCGCCATCACCTACAGCTTTTTCGTATGTGTTGCCACCAAGATCTCCTGGACAATGATTATGTGCAAAGACTCAATTACTGTAACTGGCTGCTGTGCATGTGTGTTGATGATAACACAGTCACTTCTAAGATTGTATGGACTGATGAGGCTAAAATCACCAGGGGTGGAGTTGTTAATCGTAACAACATGCACAATTGGAGCCATGACAACCCTCATTAATTAAGGCAATCGCATCAACAGCAGTGGCAAACAAATGTTTGGTGTGGCTTGTTTGGCGACAGGCTATGGGGCCCCATCTTTTTCAGGAACTTATTCTGGATACCATTGTGACGGACTTCCCAGGGAAGTGGATTGGTCGTGGTGGCCATGTGTCATGGCCAACAAGATCGCTTGATCTCACACCTCTAGATTTCTTTTTATGGGGCTTCATTAAACAATTGGTTTACCCAACAGAGAACAACTCTGGAAGACCTGCAAGTGCGGATTCGTGCAGCTTGTGCAACAGTAACACCGCAAATGCTTGCTAATATGATGCGTTCAATATTAGCAAGGGTCCAGCTCTGTTTGGCAGCTGATGGTCACCATTTTGAACACATCGTGTGATGTGTTAATTGATAGCCATTCCAGTTGTTTGTCATAATGCATAGGAATGCATGCATTTTTGACATGAGACCCATGCTTGGTTTTTGATATTAAAGGAGAATTGACACGGCGATACACGATTTCACCGATTTTCTTGCGAATCGGCCAATTCATTAAACACAATAAGGAACGTTACTGTTTTTTTTAGATTTCTCCGATAATTTGTTCAAAAGATATAGCAATATGAAAATAATGAACAGCTGGTCGCAAGCAAAACACAACTGTCAAAATCAGTCAACGTTTCCATGAAATTATTGACGATCGGCCTCATTGGCTGGCGCGCGTTTCTCCACAGGACATTATGACGCCAGCACCGTGACATCACACGTCTATGACGCCAGCGCCGTGACATCACACGTCTATGACACCACGGCGTCACATATTTAACCAGTCGTAACTTTTACCAATTTTTATCACACTTTCGTCAGCGTCAATGGTTTTATTGGCATCGTTTTAGTAAACAGGGAACTTTTCAGTGTATGTTCAAAAACTGTGTCAGTTCACCTTTAAATGTATTTTCTAGTGTACAGACTACCTTTTCTTAACAAACTGTATCTTTCCATACTGACCCTGCCCAATTCACACGCTAGTTTCAAAGGCATACCACAAACGCATACCTATGCTGCAAGCGACTAATTATGGGCAGCAGAAATTCGATATATATTCAGAGAAACTGTCAATATTCCCAAAAGTTACGTTTTTAGACTAATCTCATCCTTCTCTCGTCAACTTCCATTGCCCTATTTCCAACAGTTTCAGAGATAGCAACTGAAAACCTGTGAAGGTCACGTTCAAGGTCAACCACGGTGCGGGTTTTGAAATCGGCATAGTACATTTCCTGGTACAAAATAAAACAGAATTTGAGTAGGCCTATATGCAGTGATTTTTTTTTGGATAATCCGCCTGCTCATACTCTGTGGATCACCCTGTATAAATCAGTTGTTTGATATAGTAGACATGTTTGGTTTGTTTTTCTTTAATTTATTGTAACTGTAATGGGACAATTTTAATTTAAAATATTACATAAAGCTAATTATATAATGATAATAATCGAAGCACAACTTTAAGATTGACCATACGGCCCCCTGGTGGCCAAACGCCACTAGCAGAAGCGCCCTGGCGGTATGTGCATATTTTTCTTTTCATGCAGGTTTGGAAGATTTGCAAAAATAGTACCATTTAACTACAATGCTCAAATTTATTATTAAAATGTAAGGCTATTCTGCAACTCATGAAGCAACGATTTCCAGTATTCCTTTTCAATAGTTTTCCTGAGAAAAAAATTAAAATGTGCCTGTACAGCCAGGGCGCTTCTGCTAGCTTGGCGTTTGGCCACCAGGGGGCTGTATAGTCAACCTTAAAATACAGGACTCTACCTTAAAAACGATTAAACTGCATTTTTTATTATTCCTTAGCAAATTGCAACCCATAAATAATGCAATTGTTAAACGTTGAACCGTTTTTCAAGGTTACACTGAAAATTGTGAATGTTTAGTTGCAATTTCCCACACTTCTCTCTATAATTTTTAAATTTAAAATTTGAAAAAAAAAAATTAAATTCTTTATCAAATGAACCACAATTGGAAATTTAATTTGTATTTTTAAAAACAAAGTGCATGACAACAGATGCAACAACTATTATAAAACGTTGATCACGTGAAGGTTATCTGTCAGTCACAGCTGCTTATACAAATACATACTGTAGTCTCAACACATTGCTTGTCATAAAGTACGTTTTGTGATGTGGCCCAACTCAACCGAGACTATGCAATCCTGTTTAAAAATAAAATACAGTTCGTATACTGTACAGAGAAACCAGTGTTGCCCCAGTCACCTGGCCCTTTCACTTTCCTTGTAACATAGCACAATCTTACTGTGCACAGTTAGCCGCCATCTTTATAAGAGACCTGTTTGTCTGGCCAGAATTTGCTTGTATTCGCGAGTAACAGCATTTGTGTGAGATGGACAATAAAATAACTGTATTGCTTTTTATTTTAGTTTGTTTAAAAAAATTCTGCCCTGATAAAAGAAACAAGGCATAGGCCTAGAAGAATATATACCTAATCTGTCTTAAATTTTATATTGAAGGCTGAATGAGTATTTGAAAACTACAGGGAAGAATGTAATAGGTGGCACAATTAAATCGTTTTTCCACCCACCATGTTTTATCGGCGGAGAACCCGTTGATTTTGTAAAGATTGTCTGTATACGTTTGATGAAGGCTGTGGGCTTCGTTAGATTCTTCTTGTCTTCACTGATTCCTGTTAGTTGTTGAGAAATGTGAGTGAAATATGTGCGTGTGTGATACTTTTCAGCAACAAGTGCCTTAATGAAAAACGCCGCCGTGAGCAAGAGAACATCTACATAGAGGAGCTGGCAGAACTGATTTCTGCTAGCATTTCTGACATGAATTCGCTTTCCGTCAAGCCAGACAAGTGTGCCATACTTCAGGAGACTGTCAATCAGATTCGGCGTATCAAGCAGCAGGGTACATTCTTATACCTATGATTGTGCCTTATTTATTTAGTAAGGTTTGGTTGGTCCAGTTTGAAATGTTTGTTCTGTGATTGATTGCAATTGCAGAGAGCGAACCCAGTGATGCTGTTCAGCAGAGTGACGTATCATCCAGTAAGCCCACTATCCTTGCCAATGATGTGCTCGGGCCGCTCTTACTCGAGGTAACTTCCATCTGCAGTGGACACCGCTTATTAGAATCACTTTGTACCATGAAGCAATTCATTCAACCCACCCAGTAGCTGATGGATTCAAAATATGGTTATTGAATTTTTGCATCAAACCAGGATTTGCCATTAAATGGTTCGGTGTGACGTCATGGGTGGTATTAAGCGATAAAACAAACTTAGAAATTTCATATATCTGCCATTATTTCACACAAGTTTTCAATAAATATCCGAAATACGTAAATATTTACTCTCTTTTATTTCAGGGTACATTGCAAAACCGTTATACTTCTCCATAATAAATCTTATTATTAAAGGTGAACTGAAAGGATATTTTTGGGAATTTAGATATGCGTGAAACTTGTCATATGTTACAACAGTGTTATGTAGTATGTACCTGCAAATGTGCAATTTTTTTGGCTGCTTAGTTTTGGAACAGTAAGTAAGTAGCTGTAGATTCTGGAAATAGTTGATAAGTTTAACACCCATTTTTTCGTTTGACTGCTGGGTGGCGCTGCTAAATATCTCGCAAAGTACATAATTTGTAATAATGCAACAATGAATTTCGTTGTATTTTATCAGGGAAGTCTTACAAAATCCCGTCAGTTCACCTTTAAAATAACATTAAAGTGTGCAGTACTTACATATTATGCTACACTTTTGTCATATTTTAAACTACAATTGACAGAAAAGTGATTCCAATAACCGGCTGATTTTATTAAGTGTGATATGCTATTAAGTGGCGTGCACTGTATCAAGTCTTGCAGCAATTGTGACTATAACATGATGTCCTGTTTCAGGCGCTAGACGGCTTTCTGTTCGTGGTGAACACCGAAGGCAAGATAGAATTTGTGTCCGACAACGTTGCATCTTTCCTCAAATATAGCCAGGTGAGAAAAGCTGTTGTTTGTATAGTATGGAAGTTGGTTGGTCTAAAACGTAGTATTTTTGTTGCTAACTTTGAAGGATGACTTGGTGGAAAAAAGCATCTACAACATCATTCACGTAGGGGACCACGACCGCTTCAGCAGCGTTTTGTTACCGGTTTCCATAGGTAATGCGTCTTCAAGTTCATATTATCTCATTGATCAGTTGAAGACTGCAGTACTTGTTTTGTTATTAATGTTGTGCGCTTTGCATTTCAGGCTGGACTTGCGATCCGAATACGCAAAGTAAAAGCCGATTGTTCAATTGTCGGCTTCTTGTGCAACCAAGCGACGACCAAGACGAAGACATGGATGAGAAACAACAGCAGCAACAGCAGCAGCGCATTTGCCAGTACGAGAGCATGCAAATATCAGCTGTAATGCAACCGTATCCCGGGGAGAAGGGAGAGGCCACCGAGAACGAGTCTGGTATGAATCTGTCCTTGATCACGCTATCAACTTCACCATGTTTTTTTTTTTGCTTTCTAAATTTGTTCTCCTGTTCACACAGAAGTTCAGAATTACTTGGTATGTGTGGCACGGCGCATCGCTCCAAACGAGAAGAATCCAGACTCGACCGTTGAGCAATTCACTACGGAATTGGATATTGAAGGAAAGATAACGAAAGTCGACGCCAGGTAGAGCTGCACTTCAATGTCTTCCTTGGTTATTACTGTTGTTTTTTGATGTTAGCTAATATGGTACTGTAATATTGTCTAGTGGCGTGTCGTCAACTTACAGGCAGCATTTAGATCAGGATCTGATCGGCCGCTACATACTTGAGCTGTGCCACCCGGAGGACCAGCAAAAGTTGTCCAAGTACCTGAAGGAAAGTAAGTTGATGATGAAGATGTACATTTAATTTTACCGTTTCTATGCAAGGATTAGTGAGTAAAATTCAGCTTTTTTGTAGCACTGCACAATGGTAGTTCCACCAGCGGAATTTACAGATTTCGACTGGCACCCGATAAATATATCCCCGTCAACACGAGGACAAAGAAGTTCAGCAACAGCTCTTCGGGAAGGGAGCCGGAGTTCATAATCGCCACGCATTCGATCACCGGGTACGTTGTTGGTGCTTAGTCACGTAGTTGATTGCTCCTGTCAGTCGATGCGTTTGCTAAATGAAATCGGTTGTCTTTGGCAGGGACGGTGAAACGTCCGGTAAGTCGGACGGCGGTTGCGTAGCCAGCACGTCTTCAATATCCAGCGTGTCGTCATTGTCTTCGTTGTCGTCCTTCTCGACATCTTCCGCTCCCTGTACTCCACCCATCTCCTGCGCCCCTCAAGTAAGCGGACCGAGTCAAATGACCACGACGGTCCCCGCGGGCTTCGCGTCCACCTCCACGCCAACCTCGGGTATTACGGGTGTCGTGTCCGCAGCGGTTTCCACCGCCAACACCCTAACAACTTTCGCCGTGCCCCCGGACCTGAACCTGTCCGATCTAGCCGCGGAACTCTTCCCGCACACCACGTGGGTTGACCAGGTAGACCAGTGTTACGGCGAGTCGACCTCCTCGTTGGAAGCCGCCTGCCACTCGGTGACCGCAACCGGATGGACCCAGTCGGAACACAGCAGGCCGAGTTCCCGGCAGCCCACCCCGGCACCGGTGGTGCAAGTGTCGGGGTCCGGAGGCACTTTCAGTCCCGCGGATGCGGCACTGTCTCCCATGAACCTTTTGGCAACGTCCGCCACCGGATCACGGTGCAACTCCGTCAGTGGTGGAGCTTCGAGTCCCGCTGCGGTCGCCTCGTCGTCGTTCGTCGGCGATTATCCGTTCAGCCCGTTGCACACCGAGGCAACGTCATCAGCAACTTCATCTACGACAACGACCGCGGTCAAAAGCCAGGCACCAGTTTCTTCACGGTACTCCGCGGGCAACTTCGGGGAAGATGTGGTCGCGTCGAGCGGCCGAGGCGCCACGCCGCCGAACAGTTTGGTGTGTGATGCGCAAGGTGGGCCCTTGATGGGTTTGGGCCGAAGAACTCCACCCGATGCTCAGCAGCAGCAGAGCACAGCGAAGTTGAGGCAGCTGCTGACCCACGGACCGGAAAGCGAAGACGGTTCTGGGATGATGGGACATTCAGGGGAGAGGTGTTCGGGTACAGGTAACGGTGGCGAGTCGATGCACGGTGATTGCAGCGGAGGAGGAGGACCTTCTTCGGTGGACTCTTCCAAGGATTGTGGCAAGAGTGACAATACAATATTGAAGGAACTGCTCAACCAGGAGGATGATGATAATGACGAATCTGATGGGCATAGGGGATCTGGGCCATCAGCTGATCACCATAAAATGCCTGCTGGTGATCGAGACCAGGGCAAAAAATCAGTCGGAGGCAACAACCTCCTACTCAGGGTACGTTAGTATTCTCGGTTTATCCAATTGACAACTAATCTTTTACATTATACACAGACTTTACTTAACGATACGAGTGATGAGCCCGACTCTGACCGAGCGGGCTGTGGAAGTCGAAAGTCAAACGAGTTGCTCCAGCACCTCCTCGAACAGCCTCCGGACTCTGAAGAAAAGGTGCGTGCTTGTTCCGTCTTCTTTTTCTTCTTCGGCTAACAAGTAAATGCGAGCTTATAATTGCAATATCTATCTGTTTGACAGGTGGAAAGGGACAGGATGGGCAGAGTGAAGTTGGAACATCCGTCGAACATGGCGCAACAGGCAGGACCTGGCGGAAAGCTAGTCTACCCCGACGCATCCAGCATGAACCACCGAAGCATCCTGCACGGTGGTGGCAAGAGGAAACACTCGCCAGAACACGAGGCAGACAGCGTTGGAGAACCCTGTGAGTCCTCGCACTGTAGTCGATCCCTAATACTAGAACAGTGAATGAAATACGTGTGATTGGTTGCAGCAAACAAGTTGAACATGCAGCAGCCGCATCATCTTATGCGAAACAAGATGCTGTTAGACTTGCTGAACAAGAACTCGTCGCCGTCCATCCCACCGCAGCCAACGGTACCTCCTAAACTGATAACTAAGCTGCCGCAAGAAAACCTTCCCAAGGATCTGAAGCAGAAGATAATCCGCACGCCGACCACCACCGAGATATCCATGGCAACGCAGATGAATGCAACCATGGTCCAGCAGCGACCTGGAATGCCTGGCAACTCCGTCCAGGTTCATCAGCGGGACGTTTTCTCTCCGGAAGGTCAAGTGCAGGGACACGGGATGGGGCACGGACCAGGGGGACCGGTCATCGCCATCTCATCTAGCAGCGCTAGCGTGATGAACGTTATGACGTCGAACGCTGCGGCCACCGCTGCCATGAAGATGCAGCTGGCCGGAGGAAGGGTGGCCATGGCGAACATAGTGCACTCCGGACAAGGTCCTGGTCCCGGTCCCGGTCCGTCCCCACCGCAAATGCATATGCAATCGCGGTCGTCCGCTTGCCTCAGCGAGCTCCTCAATCAGCAACTTCGTCCGGAGAACTCGATGCAGGGATCTGGACCTGGTGGAGGAGGAGGACCATCTGGTGGTTCCGCGGGGATGGGGACGCACGGTCCCTCGAACTCTTTAGCGGGTGTTTTACCTCAGTCGTCGGGTGGAGGGTCACACGACTCGCCACCTGGTAGGACATCGTCTAGTGGTATTGGGGACATGGGACCTGGGCCACCTTCGTTTGCCTCGTCGCAATCGATTATGATGGACTTTGCCGAGTCGATGCCCCACTCGTCGACGCAGTCCATCGCTCACAGTGACAGCCATAATTCGGATCCGATGCTGTCGGAGATTCTAACGCAGGCCATCGACCTTCAGCGAGAGATGAACATTGACATCTCTGGTGAGTGAAGCACCGTTTCCTGTTGTAATGTGTACACGAGCTGAATGTCTCAATGTGTGTTTTCTGTCGGTGCGATTCGTAGATGGTGCGCTCTTGAAGATGCTGACGGAAGCACTGGATGCACCTTCGATGGGTTCCTCTAGCATTTCTAGCCAAGACGAGAAATCGGCGATCAGCGCCATTCAGATGCAGCTGATGAGCTTGGAAAACCAGAACTTGCCGTTGTCTCCGTCGTTGACTCTACCTCCTTACTCGTCTCAGGTAATGCGCGCGCACGTGTGCCCTATTCCAGTTACCCAAATCAATCTGTTTCTCCATCTATTCAGATGTCTAGTGGTGGGAATCATTCGTCTCCTGGCGCTGGTATGGGCAGTTATCCAAACGTGCCTCCACCAGTGTACCAAGCGAGTGGCGGAGTTCCTCATTCGTCCTCGGCGCACCCTTCGTCCAGCCCCTATCAGCAGCAGCAACAACAGCAGCAGCAACAACAACAGCAACGAATGCGTTTTCCAACTCAACAACAGATGGGATTGGGAATGCAGAGGACGCCAGGCGTGCAGTACTCGCCTGCTGGCAATGTATCTGGCAGTGGCGTAATGTCCAACTCGCAGACGCTGGTCGCTCAACGGAGACCGAAGCAGATCGTACAACCGCAGCGAAGGATGATGCTGATGCAGTCGTCGCAGGGTCAGCCCAGTCTGGCGGACCAACTAAGTCCCGTTGGATTTGAAGGCATGGCAGACCTGTTGAGCGGTTCTGTTGCACCCAATGTAACAGTACAGGTGATAGATATTTAAAATGAACGTGTTTTAGTGACGCGCCGCTTCATTCCGCCGATCTGTTTTTTGCTCAGCGTCAGGGAAATATGCCGGATCCTCAGCTTTCTCCCGGAGGTTACAGCAATCAGATGATGGCTCCTCATCAGAGTCCGCTGAGTCAACATTCACAAATTTCGCCGGGGGCTTCTAGAATGGGGTCAGTGCAGCCTCAACAGCAACCATTCTCTCCCCATTCACATGCGCAGTCTCTCTCGGCCCAGCAAACGTTCATCCAACACAGGTATTTCCATCCTCCTTGGCGTGATGGGTTACATTTCTTCATGGTCGTGTACAATCTGCTTTTATCCTTGTAGTCAAATGGGTCCGTATAGTCCGCAAAACCAGCAGCAAGCTCGGTTGTCACCGCAGTTGCAGTACGCAGCAGTACAGCAGCAGCAGCAACAACAGCAGCAGCAGCAGGTGGCTGGGAATAATCCCTATCCTTCCCAGTTGTCACCACAGGGTAATGTGGGCCATTCTGGCCAGCAGCAGCAACAAGGGTGGACTCAACCAGGAAGGCCCACGTCGGCCAATCTTCAACAGCAGAATCCGATGCTGAATGCCCGACTTTCACACGTAAGATTACTATTCATTTTATGAATATAATCTCTGTTCGGTCACAGAAGAAGCAATTTTCTGCAGTGGATCGAACAATAACATTAATAATTGATCACAATTCAGAATATTTAGGTTGTGTTGTTAATTTTATCGATTTGCTATTGGTCTATAGCAACAACAGCAGCAGCAACTACAGCAGCAGCAACAGCAGCAGCAGCAACAACAACAACCAGCACCACTGACGCAACAGCAATCACATGTGCAATCATCTCAGGCTCCTTCCACACATCTCAATTTTGAAAAATCAAAACTACAAGATGGTATTCTGAGCATCAGCATGTCTGGATCTGTGACCAGCAATACCGGTGAGAGGATCTCCGGTGTGACAGGTCGCAATTTCTGCGAGATATGTAACAAGGAATTGTGCAACAAGTACTTTATGAAGACCCACATGCTCAAGATGCACGGCATCAGCGTCGATGACAGTGTTGCAGGGGGTGGTAGTGTTCCAGGAGCTACGATCGGTGGAGTGACGTGTGACATTTGCCAGAAGGAGTTGTGCAGCAAGTACTTTCTCAAAGTCCACAAGCAGAACACGCACGGGGTAGTGGAGGAACCGACTCCTGGGAAGGAACCGTGCGGGGATGGCAAGGATGACGATGGTGGAGGAAGTGGTCGTTACTTTAGCCATTACACCGAAGTCTGCCCTCTATGTGAACGCCGCTTCAAGAGCATCAAGTGGCTCAAGACCCACATGGTCAACGACCACGCTGACCTGGTTAAAGATCCTGCGACTGCCGCAGCCGTGGCGGTTGCGGCCGCAGCGGCTGCCGCTGCTTCATCAACCAACCTCGATTCTTACTCAGGAAACTTCTGTGTCATCTGTCACAAAGCCTTCGGCGACACGGTGGCCCTTCACGTGCACCTCATCAAGGATCACCCAGGGATGACTGATGCTGGGACCGTTTTTACCTCAGGAAATTTACAATCACCGCTACAGCCTCCGAATCAGCACCAGCACCACAACCATACCCATAGCCGCAATCATAGCCAGAACCATCACCATCACCACCATAATCATCAACAGCAGCAGCAGATGCAGTCCACTCACAACCACCACCACCACCATCAGCAGCAGCAGCAGCAGGGTTGTGCCATTTCCTGCAACAGTAATGGTAACGGTTCCACCGGATCCTCTTCTAACATGGAGAAACGGCCGCGAGAACGTCCCTTGCAGTCGCTCCAACCTCCCGCTCCGCCACCACCTCCTCCTCTAGTCCACAACTCCGCTGCCTCTCCAACGACTTCAGGGTCTGCCGGCAATGGACCTGGTCCTGGTCCGATTCAGCCACCTCCTTCTGACAGCCTGACTGCTGCTGGGTTGGGCTATTCGTTGGCCCCTCCGGCAAAACCTTCCGGCGGAGCGTCGCCGTTCCTGCAGCAGCCGTTCCGGAGAGTGACCGGAAGTCATGGTTCCAGAGTGTACCACTGTTCCTACTGCTCCTACACCACCAGATGGCTGTCGAACCTGTACGCGCACGAAAAGAGACACACGGGACTGATCACCGAAGGTGAGAAGCGCTTCGGTTGCAGGGTGTGCCACCGCACGTACCGTTACAACCATTCGCTGCAGCGCCACCTCCTAAGTCACCGTGGCACCTGTGGCGCGGCTTTGCGAGCTTCACCAAACCACCACTACCACCAGACCGGCTCCAACTCGACCGTGACACCGATGACCACCCTCAAGGCAAACCCGTCATCATCATCCCGATCGGCGAGCCTCACGTCCAAAGTGAAAAAGTACCGCTGCAGTAAGTGCGGTGCGAAGTACCGTTCCAGAGAACAGTGTCTAGACCACATTCACAACTCCCACAATGCCAGGATTCGCTCTTCATCCATACGCTCTGCCACCACCGCAACCACCACTGCCAATGCTGCCGCAATCCTGCGCCCAAAGCTCAGTGACCGTGACGAAGACGAAGACGAGGACAATGAGGATGCTGATGACGATGAATGCGATGACCTGAATAGCCCCGGAAACCAGGGAACCACTGTGAACCTTAGTGACGATCAGTCCACGCTTCCTAGCGGCAAGTCTCCCATTCCCATGACTTACGGCATGCCCCAGAATCCCCCTCCTGCTGGTAGCTTTATCATGCAGCCGTTCCTGATGACCCAGCCAGATTCCGTAGGTGTTGGGGTGAGCGTTGGTGGTAACTGTGTGGATAATAATGGCAGCACTGGCAACCCTAAGGATAATACGTTCGTTCCTTCCCTTGTCTATCTGCCCGTTAGTCATAAAGTAGTGGAGCCTGTCACTATTTCCTTCCATTTAACCCCTGCGTAGAGGCAGAGCCAGGTTGTTTTTCCCCTTTGTTTCTTGTACCTGCCAATCAATCCCTTAGCATCGATCATTTGAAAAAAATCAAAATCCCATTGGCAGTTAACATTGTTCCTGTTTCCATTTCATTAGACCGGTTAAGTGTTCCCGGTAGTTTACGGTAACATCTTACCCAATACGTGAATCCAACAGTAGAGGTACCCTAGTTAACCCCCACCCTAACTCCCTAGTACCTAATCCCAAGTAACCAATATACTTAAAGGCTCTGTCTTGTTTTGTGACTTCCTGTGCAAGGTTCCCCACCCTAAGAACAATCCCTTTACCTGGAAGAACCTCGTGTTGTGCAAGTCGCCGAATAGATTAATTCACACACCATTAAGCTCCCCGAATTTGGAAATTTGGTGCTGCCAAGAGATGTTAAACGTAAATACCATTGCAGATTTGGGCAATACTCTTGTACATCTGTTACCAGGATGAGGGAACGTAAGCATGTTGGGTGTCGCTTATATAGAACTGGTAACAGGGGGGTTCCCAGCACCCGTTCATTTTCCTGTTTGTTCCTCTTCTGCAACGATGGATTTCTCTGCTGCCAGCAAAACTATTTTATTCCTCGAGAAGAACTAAAGTTCCTATTTACCCTCTCTTTCTCTCGCACACTTGCACACATGGAGCCAGTGAGCTGCTGGGTTCGTCAAGTGATGGATCGATCGTTCGACCGACCGATCCCATCGACCGATAACCGGGGAGGGGGAGATCAAAAATAGTATCAAGTGGACCACGTGTCTTTTTTTTAATGCCGTACTATTTATTGGGTAAAAACATTTCCAACGATGATCATAGTAATTTCCACTATTGTTTGTTGTCCCACAACTATCCATGAGAGCGGGCAGGTAGCTATAAGTAGGTGCGCCTCTATCAAAATGAGGGGGAGATTTCCTTCCCCCCCTTCCCACTCCTTTCTCCTAGAGCAAAGTATCAAAGCACAAATGCTTTTTAAATATTTAATTTCTCTTTCTATATACATATATCTCTCTCTCTCTCTCGAGGAAATTGTAAACTTGATTCACGTTGGACGGTCACTTGGGAAGAAGTCGATATGATGGTGTCCAAGCTGATGATGAACTTCGGTGTTTTGGTGGTTGGTGGTGGCATAGTGGTGTGTGCGGAGCGAGTGAGTGGTGCGTGAAACAACTTCCACAAAACTGTGTCCTCACTGTGTAGGAAGACAACCAGACAGAGAAATCTCAACTCAGGGTCTTTTTACTGTGAACTTCGTCCTTTTATCTGTGTGCGTGTACTGCGTTGTGTTCTTAGTCTCTCTTGTCAAGTCGGTCGGCCAGAGCCGGAAGGGTGGTGGCGTTGGTCACATCATCTTTGGTGGGGGAACCACGTTGGACCTGTTGAAAGGACACGATGGTGCGTTGCGGTTGGTGGTCGTGTGCGTACGTGCGTGTGTGTGGTGTGTGTGGCAGGGTGTGCTCTTCTTCTGAAACATCATCCAACAAGATGAGGAGGTGGAGGAACCGGATGAGGATGAGGACAGGTGTGCCAAGTGATGTCCATCAGCAACTTTGGTGGTTGGCGCGTTGCGGAGAAGGTGAGAAGAAGAAGAGAAGAAGCTGCTGACGAAATGCGGGGGTGCCATGGTGCCATGGAAGAAGAAGAAGGTCCAACAGGAGCCAACGAGGAGCATCCCCTCCCCTGCCCCAACAGCCCTCCCAGAAGGTTCGCCGAAACGGGTTTCTTCAACAAACAAAAAAACAAGCAAACAAACACAAACAAACAAAATCCAAAATAACCAGCGACAACTACAAAAGGTCAGCCTACCTTCTCCTTTATATAACGTAACTTGCCCCTCTTTTTCCATATCTCTCATCTTCATACTTTGGGTGCAGGGCTGGCAAAAAAGTACGTACTCTACAGGTGTGCATTGTCACAAATATCACAATCAGTTTTTAAAAAGTTTATAAAGTGTATTTCTCGCAGTTACAAATTTGCTTCAATGTTGAAAAGTGTGTACGTGTATATGTAGTAGCTAAAGCAGACAGACAGTAAGCCAAGTTTTTAGTAGATATACACTTTTGAATATATATATATTTATTTTTAATCCCATCAGCATGGTCACATATTTAGTCACATAGTTTGATCTGTACTTTGCTGCTGACGAACATATGTGACATGGTTTTCTGTTTTATAACTGTAGTTAGATCAATGTTGGTAAATTAGGCCATGTTACGTCACATTGTGTGCAACCCTAATTCAAAATAACTGGTTTTGTCACGATATTTGGGAAAAGTAAGTGATAAGTGCCATGCACACTAAGTTAGTTCCTGTGAAATTATTGAACTAAACTTGGATGAATCAATAATTGAAATATGGGGTCACTTTGACCAAAAATGGATTTTGGATATGCAGTAGTACAACTTGCATAGATCTGTTTTAAAAATTGTGGGGTCAAAATCATAATTGTGCAGTGGACATTCGAGTAGTTAGAGGGTTAAATTTAGGACCAAGATCTGTTACAGCATATGCACATTGCACCTGTAGGAGGAGAGTAGGTTTGTTGCCAGCCCTGCATGAATGCGAGGTGAGAGGATAATGAAAAATGGTTCCAATAGAGTTGTTTCTCCAAAAGTAGCGAGTCCATAATGAAGGTAGGCGAGAGATGTGGCCGACTGGGTGTCCTTTTCTCGGGGTCAGACGACCGAAGATGACCGGTAGGACAATGGCCGCTTGCTTTTCTTCTGGAGAAAAAAAATCCAAAAACAAAAAAGCAGAGTTGTTGAAGGGCAGCTTGGAGTAGAGGTGGGCGGCCATTGGTCCAGCCCCTGGTCTGAGCGTTTAATCTCATCATCAATCAAAACCTGACCGGGTTGGTTCCGAGTTGGTCTTGCACCTTCTTCAAGGTTTCTTCCAGTTTACTGTGACTACTTGCTGATGGTTGCTTCTGGTATTTTCTCTCTTCCTGGGTCAGCACAAAAGCTACCCGTTTGCTACTTCCCTGCATAACACTCGAGCAATGCAGGGAAGCCTACATTACATCTAAACTACTATCCCAGATAGCGCAACGTCCGGATGATGTCTATTGTAGCATGGTTATGGAGTAATTATGAGTACTTTCTATACAAAAATAATTGCAATGCTTTATAAGTTACGTTTATGAACGTACTTTGGCTTTGCGTGATGGTTCTGAAGTTGTTTCTTAAGTCACTAAATTGCGACGAATATAAGATAAATTGTGACAAAAGTAATGTAAAAGATGTAGTTGAGACGTTGTTTATTGGTCGAAATGATGTTGGCAAGTTGCAATCAAAAATAAACGTGGTCTTTACGTCGATTACGTCGACGTCGCATCGACGAAAGACTCCAACCTCCATTAATTGCCAACATCTCCTTATATTGGAAGAAATCACTACATAAAACGATGTTGGAATTGAAATGGTGGAACAATTGTCTAAAAGTTTCTGGCAACCGGCAGCGTTCTTGAACAGCGCTCCTAGCGGATTCTTCCATAAGCTTGCCTAGAAACAACAGCCACGTAATGGCCGCAGAAATTATTTAACGACTACGTAAGAAACAACTGAACTTTGACAGTGGTCCACTATTTCAATTCCCAAACTTAGCAGTACTTTTAGTAATATTCTCCAATAGGGCACAGCAATGCTATCTGGGATACGTAGTATGTATTAACTTAAAATGATGCAGAATTAAATTAAGGAGTTATATTACTAAAGCAAACCAGTGACGTTATTGTGCGGATGAATACATTTGAAATAGGGTTGCAAACGATCACTCGGACCTCCCGGTTCAGGCCACCACTTCAGGGATGAAGGCATTATAATATGTAAATTTTATGACGATAGAGATATATCGAATATTCCTATTCTATTTATTGAAGTATTTCTATTTGTCGGTCGGTCAGCTTTAATTAAGTTTGTCGTCCCAGCTAAAGGTAGCCCTTGATAATATGAAGTAAAAAGAGGAAAAAACAAAATCCCTTTGGGACGATGACACTCGGTCGTCCTCGCGAATTGAATGTCACGTGATCGTTGTGTGCGGTTGTATAGCTAGATAATAGAGGCCTCCCCCCATCCCATCATCATCCCCCCTAAACTTACGAACGTGGTTATTTTACTTTTTACAATCTACCATTTTTCTTTTATACTATATATATTATCTGAATTATTGTTTCGTTTTTGCAAGTGCGATTTTACAATATCTCTCCGCACGTCGTTTCCCGATTGTCGGTCGAAAGCGCCGCTAAGTGGAACCCGCTTAAGTGAAGAGGTAAAACAAACCGATGAACCAGGATAATACTGTCTTGGGCAGGACAAAAGCAGGTACAACTATGCTTTTGTGACGTCACTTTACACAGATATCCTGATGATGACTATAGCTAGTCTAATCGAAACATGTCGAGATATTCGCGCAAGCTACCAATGAGTTTGCTGTATTAATTCATGCATTCCTGAATTAATATCCGGCTACGGAACAAAAAATCCTTTGGTAGAAACATTTCCCAATGTTAATAGAACATAACAAAATGTTCCCCAAATTTGATTTTCCCATGGTATGAGATGGCCACTTCACGGTAAACTTTGTGTCCGTTGGAATGGACGCCATTAGTGAACGAGTTAAAATAGCATATATAAGAGGTGGAGTACTGAAGAACTTTATTTAGTAAATTAATTGTAGTAATATTAGCTGTGAGATCGTGTGGGCTATTTGACCTACAATTAAGTTCATTTAAACGCGACGCATGTTTCGGCTAATTCCAAGTCGCCACCATCAGGTGTCTAGAACTTTTACTTAGTGGTGTCTTTCAATACCAATTGCTAGGAATTTCACTTTTAAGCGAGTTCCACTTATCGGTGTTTGACCGTACGACACGCGTGACATCATAATGTACGCGCGTGTCGCAAAACTTAAAGAAGCAAATCAAAAGCATAGTGCACTCGGTGAGATGTTGATTGATTGATTGATCGATTGATTAACGAGGAACGAAGAAGAGCCATTGGGTTTGAATCGGTTGGGACGAGTTGGTATTGGGCATAATTAATGAACGCTCCCGACGAGAATCGATACTGCGCGATGACGTCAGCGAGTTCGCAGTCGGCACAAAATCAAACCGATCGCAGCATATATTATTTATAGATATCTTTGATTATAATTTGTGTGATAGACAAAGATGTTTATTTATTTATACATTGATGGAGTGGAAAGTGAGCACCCAATCAAAACCGTGCGCTAATTAATAGTAATTATCATTGCTAGTCTCTCTCTATCTCGCTCTGCTTGATTCGCAATGTCAACATGATCCACACGCTAACCCAACCTGACCTAATTATTGAACTTGGTAGTCGGTGATTGATCCCGATTAATTGCCAAGCAGGTAGGTAGGTATATGTCCAACGCAAGTCCAGTTTCAAACTGTCCAACCATGTATTCATGTTACGTAGACAACTTGTACCGCGTGTAACGCAGCTTGTACAACCCTGATAGCAAATGTCATCAAAAAGACGTTGATGGGACGTCGAAACAATGTAGTTAAGTCTGTTATAGATGTATTTCCAACTTCCTGCAATCCTTATTCAAATAGGGAAATTTGATGATCAAAAATATCTGGCCATTGCAAGTACTACATGTAACTTCTATTCGCCTGCGCCGCCAAAGTGGGTGACGCCTGGTGGCAAGTGCTTGAACTATACAAAATGGTGGAGCAGGGAAATAAACCAATGAGATATTAGCTCATTGTCGAATGTCGATCACTGTATATACATAAGCTCATAGCTGATTGGCAGAACTCCCTCGTCCGCCATTTTGTGACGCGAAAGGTGCGCCACCTGGATTCCGCCGCGCAGGCGAATAACGGGGATAGTCCAAGTGTTATGGGAAACACTTTCGGTTGCCTAAGGTTATATAGAAACATTTTAGCGTGGAAAGAATAGGGATTTTGTCCTGGGAACAAAATAATGTGTTCATTTATAGAAAATTTCAGTTATGGAAGTTTCTGTTACCGAGGTTTGATTTTATTGATCAAAATGTTCTACTATATGTTCTTCTATGTCAGACATTCATAAATGTATGAAATCTAGTATACTATATTGAGTATGAAGAAGCTATTTGTGTTGCAGGGATAAGCCCAGTATTGTTTTGGCCAAAAATAAAACACAATCCACTCGGCGTTGTTCACGCGTCAACAAAACATTCACTCGTATTGAAGTACTGAAATTTAAAATACTACTGTAATTAACTGGATTATAATTCATTCTGCCATGGATGAATTCACCATTTAGTTTTCTTTTTAGAATGACCCAGAATTTCATTATATAGAATCGCAAATACAGGGTGGGACTAAATTCACAGAAAAACCATAAATATACAGGGTGTCTACTGAACTGGAAAACATTCCACAATTATACTTGGTTTAATTAGACCCTTGAAATACTTAAAGTGTGCTTTCATTTTTTCTTAAATCTTGAGAAAGTTACCATTTTGTTAGACATTTTGAAAAGCAATTAATAATTCCACTTGTTCGTCAGTTTGCATCAGATTTAATGCAGGATTATAGTCCTTCCAAAGAAAGATTGAGCTAGGACCATGCCATTTACCACGTTTGAAGGGGTGCACGGTTGCAGTTTGTGGTAATACTAGCACGTCATAGCCTGCCCACCTGCAACCGTTCACCCCTTCAAACGTGGTAAATGGCATGGTCCTAGCTCAATCTTTCTTTGGAAGGACTATAACTGTGTTTTGTTAGGTAACTAACCTCTGTCACTTTATTACCCATGCATTTATTTCAACATTAATGACTATATAACAGTATCAGTCAAGTTGTTTATTTTGTCTCTTGGAAAAATGAGTGAATATACAGTAAAACCTCGTTAATACGAACCCTTTTAATACGAACCCTCGGTTATTACGAACTAATTTAACAGTCCCTG
>JAQIWR010000599.1:0-18864 GCA_034695945.1 Glomeris hexasticha
CCATCTATTGGTGGTGGGCGGAAAGTGGTAGTGGTCCATTTTACCCAGGGGGTCCATTTTAGGCACTTCTCCCCTATTCATTTCTTTCATGGAATTGTTAGTAAACACACGGAACTGGGTTTACTGCAAAATTAAGTGGAGCTCCAAGTCCTACAATATTTATTTCTAGAGCTGCATTCTGACATTCCCCTGCATGCATGTTGTTTTAGAAAATGTGTGGATTGGAATCTTAAAACAGCAAAACTATTATGTGTGAATGTCATCCAACCCCAACCCAACTTTTTGATCCAAAGTGTGTTATTGTGGAATTCACACCACACCTGCTTACACATTCGTGTGACCCCCCCCCCTCCTTCCATCATTTCACTTTCGACCCGTCCAATTTCCTCAGGAAGCAACACACTACCCATCTGTCTCTAAAATTCTACATAAACCAAACAAAAATATTAGAAATATAAAATGTGCATTATAGTTGTTTTCGGTCCAGCACGTGCTTATGCACATTCTCAGTAAAACTCTTGAGATATTATACATATGTAATAGCAACCATACTCAATCTTAAAATATCTATCTATAATGCATATCAGCATAAGGTACAACCAAAATGCCCATGCATATATGGTATGGCGCAATTAGGTTACATGTCCTTGCGCTATGAAATATAGTCCCTTCGATATTATTGCCAATTTTGTGGTCATATAAGCTTTCCTGAATCACTATATTTTGTGATGTTATTGAAAACCTTTCCGTATTTCTAATAAAATAGCGAAAACTCGGGCGAAATTGCGAATAGCGTCCGACACGATTACCCAATCAACATCATGCAGTAGTCCTGTCTGGTACATTCCAGAAATACGGAAAGGATTTCACCCACATTTACACCTAGTGATGTTAACATTCAGAAAAGCTTATATGGCCGCAAATTTGGCTGCATTAAACGGTGACTAAACGCGATTTTGCCGTCAAATGGCACAAACATGCGAGCCGCCATCTTGGAATCTTGAAGTGATGCTATTGGCCGATACCAGTATTATTGTATTCCTCCGCAGTGAGAAGGCGCATTTTATATATGGGCATTTAGGTTGAACCTTATGTACCTGTGCATATATGCACTATAGTTCACTGTTTGAAATAGACATATACGTACGTACCCAGTTATTTTACTTTATTATATTGAAAGTTAATGGTATTTCACTAGCTAATCACCACTCATGCATTTGCACCAGCAAGGATAAACAGTCGAAGCAATGTTAGCCACTTCCAAAAAACCTGCACTATTGATGACCAAATATTTCGAGACTTTCGTAGAGCGTCGTCCTCCGGAATTGTAACCAGGTCCATCAGACACAGTATCACAATTAAATTCTTTACCTGGGCTGGGTGATGCTTCGCATTTTTGCCTGAAATTTGGAAAATTAATTTCTTTATTGCTCTGTTGAAGCTCAAATGCGTACTATACATTTTACACTCTAAGAAAAAGGGAGCAATTCCATCTTGATAAAAGTTTATACTATTTCATCTCAGGATAATTGATAGAAATACATAGATGAATTATATAGCAGCTTATTATTGTTTTACAAAAATTCCAAAAAACTTACGTAGTGGTCTCGCATTTGTGTCCATAAAATAAATTTTCTACTTTCATCGTTTGCAGAAGAAAACGATATTCCTTGCTTGAGTCTCCTTGAAATGTGGCTGTTCGGAGTGGCAAGGTTATATTAACATGTTTGCACCGTTGCTCTTCACGAGGAGGTTTAGCTGTTCAAGGATGAAATAACTGAGAAATAATACGAATTATTTAAAACGTTCACGAATGACGTTGCACTTACTGCAGTTGAGTGAATCGCTTATTTGTTTCTCTCCAAAGACTTTTGCAACAGAAGGCCCAATCAGAATTGTGTACCAGCTATATAAATTAGTATAGACTTATAGTTAATACTTTAATTGGAAAGGGGAACAGTTATTAAACTGGTGCTGGTGTTAATGTGATGGTCTGCTTTTAGAAAAACATGAAAGGTGTATTAATTAAAGGACATCAGACAAGGTATTTTTTGATATTTTAGATTCTCTCAGTAATTTTCCTTTATTTTCATTGCACTTTTAGAATACTTGAACCAAAATATGAGATTCTTCCATGCAGTACTTTTCTCAGAATAAATTCACTAAAAACTAACATTTGGGATCTTATTTGGGGCTTTGGCTGTCAAAATCACGTCAAAGAAGCGCCGTAGGCGCGAGTATGGCAAGCCTGTGCAGCAAAAGCTGTCCAGCATCGGTGCTTACGATGCTGAAAAACATGGTGGATGAGGAGTGTAATCCGAGTTGCAAATTATTGATCCAATCATTACATGTCTGTTCATCATATGGGAAATGATGAAAGCTAAACATCATCCCCATTCCCGGCACTGTTTTTGCAGGTGGTAACGACGCACTTTCTGGGAATCTTCGTACACGTAACTAGGCCTAACAGGAAGTGAAAGTCTGAAAGCGTGATACAGCAGGTGTGCCATACGTGCAGTGGAAAACGGCGGAAAATTCAAACGAGGCATTTCGTTAATAGGTCACAAATCAGTGAATAATTGGTTGTTTTACATGATTTTTATGCACAAGTGCTTGTTATCAAGTACATATTGATATAGAATACAGTTTAGGTGGGGTTGCAAAATCTTGTCTGATATCCTTTAAGTTTATTGGCCTTATACGCGATTTTGCCGTCGAAATGGCGCAAAAATGTGCAAAACCTATGTAGTATGTAGAATTTCGAACGTTCTCGTGAATAAACCCTATATATTGTACCCTTGGTTGCAACGTCATCACCTCCCAGCTGCCCACCAGATCGTCACCGAGAGATATAATGAACTTCATTTATTTAAATATCATTTAAGGGACCCAATTCAATTGGTCCAATGGATTGTTCTTTCAAAATGGAAACGTTGGGTCCTCTAGATCCAATTAAGACCATTCTATCCTTTGGATTCTATTGGGTCCTTTTGTTTCTATTAGGGCCATGGGACCCTTGATTTCTAATGGGACCCATGGTTTCTAATAGGACCAATGTGTACTTACGCTTCTATTAGGACGAATGGGCACTTTGGTTTACGATGGGACCGTCAGGCCCTTTGGTTTCTAATAGGACCAATGGACCCTTTGGTTTCCAATAGGACCAATGGGCCCTTTGGTTTCCAATAGGACAAATAAGCACTTTAGTTTACGTTTAAACCTTCAGGCCCTTGGATTTCCAATAGGACCATCAGGCCCTTGGCTTTCCATTAGGACCAACAGGCTCTTTGCTTTCCTATAGGACCAATAGGCCTTTTGGTTTCCAATTGGACCAATACCCTTTGGTTCCCAATAGGACCAATGGGCCCTTTGGTTTCTAATAGGACCAATAGGCAATTTGGTTTGCGTTTAAACCGTCTGGCCCTTTGGTTTCCAATAGGACCATTAGGCCCTTTGCTTTCAATTAGGACCAATGGGCCTTTGGGTTTCCAATAGGACCAATGGACACATTGGTTTCATATTGGACCAATGGACCCTTTGGTTTCGAATAGAACCAATGGGCCCTTTGGTTTACAATACGACCAATGGGCCCTTTTGTTTCCAATATGACTATTGGGCCCTTTGCTTTCAATTAGGACCAAAGGGCCTGTTGGTTTCCAATAGGACCAATGGACCCGTTGGTTTCCAATAGGACCAATTGATCCTTTGCTTTCCAATAGCACCAATGGGCCCTTTAGTGTCCAATAGGACCAATGGGCCCTTTGGTTTCCAATAGGAACAATGGGCCCTTTGGTTTTTAATAGGACCAATGGGCCCTTTGGTTTCTAATAGGACCAATGGGCCCTTTGGTTTCCATTGGGACCATCTGGCCCTTTGGTCTCCGTTGGGACCATCTGGCCCTTTGGTTTCCGTTGGACCATTTACTGTAATACTGTCATTAGGCACATTGCATTGGAACCATGGGATTTAATTTATTTATTGCCTTATTATTATTAATCGATAGTTGTCTTCTACCTACTTATGGCTGACTCGGATTCTTCCAAACAATATCGCGTGACAGGTTACTTTTTTGTTATAAACACATAACGCAATTCACATTTTCCGTCAATTTTTTACGGGTTACGGCTTGTAAAGTATAATTACGAAGTACTTATATCCTGACAAACCAGTCAAATCCTTTAGAGTTTTTGCCTACATGTATGCAAATTTTTGTTTATCCATCACAAACATCATGCACAGAACATATGCTGAACAATGTTTGCTCCATCTTGCTCGACACGCTGTAAAAACTATAGGGTACTGTATATGATGTACACAAATTCACTCCTGATATAGAATATATGATGTAAATAAGAGCGAGACTCAGATGGTAGACATTTAAAGATAAAAGGAAAATCATGACTGCACAGCCAAAACGAAAATCACACATGGTTTGAAAAGTGATGACCGAGGCAAGAGCATCACCTTAGTGTACTGTATGAGTGCAACAGGACATCATCTACCACCTGCTTTCATATATATTTCCAATATTGAGAATGAATCTTGCCCTGTTGGATATTTAAAAGGACCAGTAGGAGCGCTGTTGCAGCTAGGAGGGGTGCATGACCAGTGATGTATGCATATTTATCGAGTACCTATAGAGTTTATTGTAGACTGCGAATAGGGACCGTGCGCATGACAAGAGTCGCCGCCCTGGCGGCGTTTTGTCGCAACTTTGAGCTGACTGCTTGATCAATAGGAACTGTGCGCATAGCAATTTCGCACCCTGGTGGCGTTTTTCTGCAAAACTGAGCTGACTGCTAGAACCGGCTAGATCAATAGGGATCATGCTCATGCAGCGCCATCTCGCCTGCGCACGGTCCCTATAGCTCAACATCCCTGCAGCCGAAAAAATTCACAACCTGCCTGACTATTCTGCCATACTCGCTCAATCAAAAATTACGAAAAATATACCCTGACAGTTCTCCTTTAATAAACAATGTTTTACAACTGCAGATTCGCAGTGGATTGGACGAGTGGGGCCTGTGCCTAGACTTCTTTCTGTGAGACTACCTCAAGGACAGTGTAGGCCACTCCGATAGCAACATTGCAAGAACTATAAAGGACCGAATTGTAGATGGTTGTGCTTCAATAACTGCAGAACGACTTGCAGATATTCAACACTCACTTTTGAATAGGTATCAGTTATGTTATGCAGCTGATGGACATCCCTTTGAACATTTTCGTTAAAAACACATGATCTCCGAGCGATCAGATCATTTTTGAGTTCATTAATTGCAATATTCGCATTTGTTATAAGGAATATATCTGTGAATCCAATTTGGCTTCTCTGCTTAGTCCTGCGTGGATTGCCTGCATGGATGGCAGTGATGCATGCCATGCGCAATACTAGAAAATTGCTGTAAAATCGTGTTATCATACACTCTTGGTGTTATCGAATCACTTCGAAACTTCTACCAATGCTTCTACCATAAATGAATCTCATCGTGTTCCCCAACTAATATAACCCTTTCAATGCAACGGTTCAATAGTTAGAATTTAACAAACATTATTTGATAGATGACTTCAACGCTATTGTACCTATATGCAAAAGTGCACGTTTCCGAAATAATGGCAAACAAGTAATTTCAAATTGACTTCATTATTTCCACAACACAGTACAATAACAGTACCGGTTATAATCTCACGTTTCCCATTCTTGTATGTATGTACATGATGTAATCTACAACTTGGAATTAAATGAAGTTATCACGTGATCCTGTACACATGCAGTCGATCGGGTAAAGTACAACAAATAATATCGCACAACACTGGAAAGTCACATAGATCTGGATCATGCTCGATCATCATATAACAATTAGTAGAACTATAGGATGCGATTGATATATCGTTTATGACAATTAAGAATGTGAGCAACTCGCTGTACAAAAATAAATAAAGTTTTGCCGAAGTTGTTCCCTTTAAGATTTGGAATGACGACAAATCTTTACTGTCGTGAGTTTGTTTAATGTATTAATAATTAATAATAAAATGCAGGCACCAACATGTCCTTCAGTCACATAACATACTACAGTAAAAAGGAAAATGCAATTAAAAAAAAAGACTATGGTAATGGACTGTCGCAAAGAAATCAATCATTTACAATCATCACCACAACATATGTTTCAAAAATCACAAAAACTGATCAATCAAACAAAATACTGCTAGTACACGTGTGACTTAATTATCACACTCTTCATTAATATTATATGAGTAGATGAAAACGCTGGAACACATCAATGTTTTTAGAGAAGTCGAGAAGAGCATCAGGTGATATAGCTTGGAATAATCCGGTTCCTTGACTAGACTACATCGTCAAAGTTATTATTTTCATGGTTGGGACTTTACGCCCACAACAGCAGTCCAATCTGTCGTCTCTTGAAGTGGTCCCTTCCATCCCGTTAGTTTAAATTGGCATCTACTGGCAACAATTTCTTGTATCTCCCTCCGTTATCGAGCATTTTCAGACATCACACAGTGATGAAATCTGTCATCATTTTTTCAGAAGTATCACACTTTACTTTCTGGCCCTTCAGCACTGTGCCGAAACGACTCTCGAAGGCGTGCCATCTGTAAGGCGCACATCTGACCGTATGCTTTTATGTACCACTCTGGGGCCCTTCCCCTGCAAAAACAACAATGTATCGATCGTCTATCATTCCATGGAGAAAAGCCAATAAGCGAACTACTTTCTGTTCGTGCCACTCACTTTGTGTCTACTCTAGTCACATGGGTGACTCGAGATTTCCCAGATCCGCAAGGCTCTATCAGGTACCGCGAGCCAAGCACATTGGCTCGCACAGCCCCAGGGACTGGAGGGGCCTCTAGGTGATCAACAGACATTTCGACAAGAACGCAAGTGTTTTTTGGAAGGTCTGTCCTCCAAGACCTAGTGAAAGATAGACAAACTTTTTATCAAGACTGTAGTGATTTCATTCGAGTGCCTGGATTGACCGACACCCAATTGACGTACTTCTTTGCGCGTCATTTCATTAGTAAATTAAAACAATAGTGAAAGGTTGTTCACACCTGAAGACACAGTAATCATGAGCAGGTAGAGGAGGCATACTGCTGCACACATACTGGAACACCTCTGTGCACTTGTCCAAACAGCATACCACTTGCCATTTTGTCAAATTATCATCCCAGAGATGTCTGCCAATATCGAAATCAAGATCGCAAAACATTGAGTGCATCACTTCTTCGTGCTAAGTTAATTGCATATTATTTTTCTAAAGATCCCAGCCAAAATAAATGCTTAAATCTGAGCAATGAAAACAGATTTTAAAACAAAAATAAAGTTAAACCGGCAATAAAAAAAATATAAAACTGAAATATAACTTATTACAAGACTCCCAAAATGATAACCAAAGTTCCGTGAAATTTAAACTCACCTATCTCTGATGATCCTGTGTAACAATTCAGACGGAGGAGCTTCAACTTCGACTGACGTTTTCCACCACCTCAGCAATTGGTCATCTGCAGCTTTCATATACGCCAACTCTGCATTTTCCGCTGTTGCCACCGACACCCAGCCCTTGAATTTCTCTCGGCTTTCCTGTACATATGAAAAAAAAAAGACTAAACACATGAGCATTTTGAAGATGGATCGATTTAAACTAAGCACCGAGACAGGTTTGAAATTACCTTCGACAACCATTGAGTGCAAGCTTCAGTGTAGGCACTCCAATTGCCGCCGTTGCAACGTTGACGCAACTCCTCCAAAGAAGGTGGGTCTCTTTGCTCAACATAAGGCGGGCTGCAGTGAACCATAACCTCTTCCGGAACCTGCCAAGTAATGTTCAATTAAGAGCTCGTTTGAGCGACTATTGCCATATCAGTGCAACCAAGTGCTGTAGTGTAAAAACGTTTCACCAACCGAAAAGATGCGATCGATGTCGTTAATCATCTGGGTAAGGCATTCGTGAGCTGCTCGGTTCTCATTTAATTCTTTTTGATCAGGTACGCCGACAGTTTTCCGTCTGCGTGGGCTCATGCTCTGGCTTCGCAAGTTACTCATGTGGAATAGCGATGGTGCAAAGCACACAGCCAGGTTGCTGGCAGTCATCTGTAAAAATCCCAAACAGATTATTATCAGCAACTAATTTCGAGAACCATCTTCCAGAGCTTCTTGTGCTCAGACTAGACAATATTTATTTTGCAGCAAACATGGGTCTCATTAGTTCTCCTTAAATACCCAAAACTAAAACATTACATCCCAATAATGTGTTAATGAGGCATGTCACCGATAATAACCTCGCATTTTACACCGTTATTTTTATCGGATGCCAGGCTATGCCTTGAGGAAGCAATGCAAAAAAGTGATGCAAACATGCAATGCAGGGAAGAGATTTTAATTCCATGTATGGCTGGGAAACCACAACAGTTTGGATAATTCTTAATATTGTTAGGTCATATATTTCTCCCAGAACTTCTACAACATAAAAATAATGTAATCACACCGATTTTATTGCTATTGCACCTATGGCAAGTTATCGATTGCACCCTTCTAAAATTGGAGTGGCTAATATTTGTTGAGTGCTGCCCATTTCTCCTTCCCAAAATCTGGCTGAATTAAATTCTCTTTAAATTACATTCCTGTGAGACAATGGTAGTATTAAACCGCTCCTGTTGCATAGTTTTAAATGATCGACGTCATTGTAGCTTACTATGTACGTATTTTGTGTCGCGTACACTGAACTCACATTAATAATTCTCGCTCAATACAATCTTAACATTTCTAAAAGCAAGCTGAAAACCTTGATTTTGCTTGTGCAACTATTACAAAAACACAACATACTGTGTTTGGTGACAACAAAATAAATAGCACATTTAAATTGTGGAGATTAAATATAAACCATTGTAAAAATTGCTGAAATCCTATATAAATGTCACATATATATTCACCTGATTTTCACTTGCATGGCTGCTCACATCCCTCAAGAAGCTGAGCAAAGCTTGCAAGACTTCACGATTTTCATCCGGCATTAGAATCACGGCCGCCTGTAGAGCTTCAAAGCGAACTTCTTCGGCAAGGTCTGAAACATACGTACCGAATTAATATTTCCAGCAAATGCGACTATTGCTTAAAATCCAACAACTCACATTGATATATGCTAATAAATGTCTCGGAAAACTTCGTCGTTAGTAATGCCTCTGGAAGTTCTCGGAAGTATTGCTTTAACATGTCAGCCACATCATATGTTTGCTGTCCTTCGTAATTCCCATTGGTTGGATTTGCCTCGTTATAATTTTTCATCTTCTGAATGCGTGATCTGAAAACAATGCAAAATCCGTTCAGGCAAGTCGATAATATCACAAGGAATAAAATCCGAAAAATGCAAGCATCAAAGCAGAGTGCATATATGAGACTTGCATGGACAAAACAAGCCTAAATATCATCACTAAGCAAACTGACATTAATACCCTCACCATACAAAAGCCCAATATATCCGAGATAATTAGTTGCAACAACAATAGGCTCTTCACTGGTGCATTCCAAAATTAGCATGCATGTATTGTAATGAATTTCTACAAAGCATTTCTGCTTTGAGATGTTATTTTTTCATTCAGTCGAAATTCAAATATTCAATCACGCTGCCAATGGTAACAATAGGAAGTTTCCTTATAAATATTTATATAAATTTGCTTTAATTCATGAACAAATCAAAGCAGCACATAAACTTCACTGGTTTCTAGTCCAACAAAATGCAGTAAGAAATTTAAATATGAGCAACAATTAAAACTACTCGTACGTAATTTGAAAATTGTAGCGATAACACGGTCCAGCAACCAATACATTACTACTAGCAGATACCGTATAAGATAAGCTTATTTGCTACTGCATACTAGATAATGCTAATGAGTGCTGCTCCAATTATAATTAATTAAAACCGCGTTAATGTAAATAATAGATTAGTATAAAACACTGAATATGTTTCAGCTGAATAAACAAATCCTACCACATTGCATGGAATATATACACGAAATACAAGTTTGTAACATTTTCGTCACTTGCAAAAATGGTTATTGATCTGCAATTCCTCTATTTGAATTGGTGCAACTTTCAGTTCCGATATAAAAATCCACTCACAATTTTAATGTCGCACAAGGATATTTCTGACACCAGCTACCTGAATTTCATATATGCTCTCACCATGGCTCTCACCAATACATTTAATATGTGTGCAAAAATCAATGCCTACATGAGAGCCTTCAGGCTGAGAATGTATATTAGTTGCGCATTGAACGGAGTTCTACGCACCTTACTCCAGACTTCCTGAAGATGCCAACAGCCTCCCTGGAATTTCTGCGCAGAAAGCGGATAGCAGATTGGATGCAGGATGGAAGTGGCTGACCTGTCCTTTGCAGGACTACAAGCAGCGGAACTCCGAAAACAGCCTTGTCTATGGGCAAAACGAGGAAAGCAATCAGTAAATCGATCCTTCAAATAACCTCAGTGTCGAGGTCTAGTGTTGCATTACATCGATGACCTTTACCTTTATAATCAGGTCCTTTGATCCTCTTGATGAACTTTGGCATTACCCTAGACGGCAGTATGAAAAGCAAGAAAAAAGCTTGATGTGAGTGAATAGCGCAAATGCATTGTGGCACGTCTCATGTGGCTCAGGGTGACAGTACCAATTCCACCCGCTCCGATTGGAGGGTGAGTATTTCTCCATAAGGGATGTGAGCTTGAGCAGAGCCAATTTGCGCAGAACCAACATTTGCACCACAGAGAGGTTGTTGATTGGCAAAGAGCGGCACGGCACACTACTGCGACGACGGTGCTGTGGAGCATTGTGCCAGTGCACTGACAATTTGTTGTTCCCACTGCACGAAACAAACGACAATAATTAGTATTTTCAATATTTCATACAAACATTATTATAACGGTTACATGCAACAACAACAAACAAACAAATGAACTGCGTTTTTAGCCAATAAAGACCGTTTGCATTATATCGTTATTCCATTGTGAATTTATCTACTATCATACTTTTGCATGATTGCAGTACAGTATTCGACTTGTAAGCAAAGAATGCCGAATCCCCTTTATTAAAGATGGCGGAATGCTGGATACAACCCTGATACAATGCAGATTATATGTAAATTGTTTTTTCCCCAAAATATCAAAAACATCTGAGTTCATTCCACATGGGTCCCACAATCTATAGTGCGCATCATGAGAAATAAAACATGTTATGTGAGGAATAAGATTGCCACTATTGTTGATATGATCCATTTCAGCCAACGTTTGGTATGAATTGTAAGAAATAAGCTCATCTGATGCAATGTGCAATTTTCCTTTATGTTTTTTTTGAAGTGATAATAAATAATGCAATATATAATAAAAGCCCATCGATATACATTACACTCCACAGGAATGCATATGAATAGTGCAATGAAATGCATTTTAACATCATTTAAAAAAAATCCCTATTCAGCAAATAATTTCCGTTATAATTTGCACAATATAGAATGTTAGAAGGAATTGTTCATTTTAAAGAAAATTAAACGTACATCACATACCACAATAACAAATACAAACGTTGAAGTTCATAACGGATCATAATAAATAATAAATAAGCTATAAAATTGAAATGCAAACCAAATCATATTTCAAAGTATAATAAACTTTGAATGTTGTCATTTCAATATTGCAAATGAATTGAATTATCTTTTTTAATTTAAACTTTAGCATAATGACTTTCAATACATTTCATTGTTTTTAATTAACGTCATTCACACGAACATTATGGCTAAATATATTGCTAATAAATTATAAATACAGTATTAAGAAAGTTTGAATATTTGAAAGAGCATCTCTTAAAGCTGACAATCTGTCAGAATACCAACTGCCATTTATTTAATAGTGATCGCGCCAAATACGAGTAATTCAAGCACTGTAATAACTGAAACAACATTGGTATGCTGCGTGCACAACTCATATTTCCCCTGATAAATATTGCTATCACAAACATTTCATGCCCCAGGGTGTCGTATCACTGTACTTATTGATAATCACATCGAGTTGGCAGTCCAAAATCACCGCAGGAGGACAAACTTTGCTCTGACAACTTCTGCAATGTGCAGCAGCAGCAACTATCATACGTTATACTGCTACAAAAATGCAAGGGGTTACAAGAACCAATGAAGTTGCAGCCAACAGTGTCAAAAATAAAATGAAAGGAACAAACACGAATTCTGCATCAACGATAACCAGAAGCGACTTTGTCAAGGCAAAAAAAAAAGTCAGAAATGTAAAACCAAGTTGAGCAAGACCTGCAATTGCATGATTAACCCCAGGCATATTCAATAATCCATGCGCTACTCTTAATTAAGGACAGAACACACACAGTATCGATCGCAACTGCTTTTCAAATATAAGGCTTCCGATCAATTTCATTCAAAGCACAACTTACGAAGCTATTCTGGACAGAGATAGGCCTACTCCGGAGTCTCGCCGTTCACCGCTGGATGGGCTTTGGACAACATCTTCTCTAGATCCTTTTGTTTCTGCTTCAGATCCAGTCTCCTGATTTGTGGAAGTCAAACTACCAGAGTCTCCTTCATTGCTGGAAGATTGTTCCCGGGGTCTTCGTCCTATGAACACAAAAACAAATTGCAATTACAACACAGTAGCATGATCATAATAATAAACCCCAAATATATGGTAGAGCCATTTGAACCAAAACTTGCAATGCAATTCTGCATCATCAGATTACAACTACTTCTGGCAGAATTGAAGTTTATAGTTTCAAGTACAATATAGTATATAGGCTTTCTCATTTGTTCGCGACAACGTCAGGTGACGATTGACTACTCTGTCAAAGTGACACAAAATAGGACAGTAATTGATTATGTAAAAGCGAATTGAAAATTTAAATCGTTCTTCAGATTTGTAAATATAAAGTAGAAATATTGCATATGTTCAACAAAACATTTTTCAATCACAGAAAAATAGATGCTATTCTGATTAAACATTTTAAGCTGGTAACTGAACTACCACGACTATAACCTAATTTAGTATGAATTATCCGGATCAAATGATAACCCAATGGATAAACCTGGCTAAACTAAGAGGAACAACATCAAATTGAATATAGAATTTGACAAGTCTCACCGGAAACCATTGTGAAGAGCACAAATTTCTTAATGGCCACAACGACACGAGTCACTTTCAACAAGCCACTTTTCTTCAATGCAACGTTCCTCATAGTTTCCAGCACAAGTAGCTGACTTACAATACACCGTTTCGATTGAGCGATATACCTTAAATACCCCGAGCCAACGAATCAGTGCCTCGCAATCACGTGGACAGCACGAGCAGAAACCCGCACATTCACCAACACCACCTTGCAGAAGACCTAGTCTCCCACGCATTCGTTACATGCTACATGCCCTGGCCACGTGACCAATTCCCTATGCTTTGTCCAAGCGTAAGAATAGAGCTCATAATCATGCGGCGAGAACCATAACCGAGTCCGTTCTTACGCGTGGACAAAGTGTATTATACTGTACCTCCTGAGGGTTTCGCCCCCTCCAAGTCCTCCTCCTCTTCTCCGTTGTCTTGGTAGCCTCGATTCACAATCACGATCGGCATGTTGTCGTATATGCTTCCCCTGTTTTGGCGGTCAAAATCTGTAGGTGGCTCTTCATCACTTTCCACGGGTTTCTTGTTTAAGAATCGCTCTCGGTACGCGTTGCCAGCTTGGCCAAGGTTAAAGCTTCCGGTACGGTGGTTTACCCCGGTTCCCGAAGACTCACCATCTAACATGCCACATGTATTACTAACCGCAGATATACTCCCACTTCTGGATCCCCGGTTGCCGCGCGACATTCGTGGCGATAAGAAATGTTCGATAAGTGGAGGGGCATCTTGACCACTACCCCCACCATGCCTCCAAGGTGGAGGACTACACTCAGAGTCACTGAGTGCACAACCACGTCGGGAACCCCGAGTTTCCGATGTCCGGCTTCTACTTCGGCCAGAGCTGAACAGACGCAAACTTGACCGGCGTTGAGGGTTGTCACCGTTACCGGGATCCTCGCTCTCAACAGTTACTACAAGATCCTTGTGCTTATGTTTGGACCTACGAGACCTTAGACTTCCCATCCGCCTTAGAATGGACTTGGTACCACTTTTCTTTTCAGCACCCCATTGGTCATCGGTGTCCTTTGGAGGTGCAAGCAGGTCTAAACCGAGAACAGCTGCTCCTATGTCTACTTCGCCACCTAGTCCAAGTGTACCATCTAAAGATGCTTTCTTGAGTGGATGCCTTCCAAGTCTTGGTGGGGGCTTAGGGGAAGATGTAGCTGAAGAAGACGGTCTTGGGAAGACATCGGTGAGAACACTGTCGTAACTACTGGCACAACTGAGTTCGGTGGGTGCTGCGGCAAGTGCCACTGTGCTGGCGATGGTCAGGGCTGCTGGTGGCGATACAGGGGTAGCAGAAGAAGGTGGAGAAGCATCTTCGTCTTCTTCTTCCTCTTCATCGTCAGGTGACCGGGGTCCTATTCCAAAGCCAGGTATGCGAGACCAGCGGCGACTATGTCTTTGGAACTTCCAGTGTTCACTGAGCGCACACTGTTCGTCGTCGTCGCTGTCCTCATTCTGAAATAATTTCACAAGCCCAGTTGAATGTTTTTGCAGAGAGTTCAACGGATAGGGTACAAAAAATTTCAACAAGTATATATATATATACACAGGTCTCATTCGGAATTTTTGGAGCGTGTACGACCGAAATAACAGCAACAGTTGTATAGGTACTGTATAATCAATGCACACAGTACCAGCACACAAATTATCAAGCAAAGTGGTATCTTCTAAGTCTATCAACCAAAACCACACTCAATGCCTTGAACTGACATGAGTATATAACAAGTTTCTTTAGTGCTGCATTTGAATAGGTGCATATATTTTGTATGCAATCAGTTTTTTAAACATTTCGTTGCATAACCTTATAACAGAAAATGTATTCTAGCCACACAATGGCTTCACCTGAAAGCCAAGTTAACATCCGCCTTTCAAGTACCCTAATGTGGAGATAAAGCAAAATTTCAATATTTAGATTGTGGACAAAGTTTTGCTTTTAATAATTATTCGGTTAATAGTTAGAATTAATATAACTGCGATGAAAATTATTTAACCTGCACGTATAAACAAGTATAGGAACTACCATCAAAAGTGAATAATAAGCAGCTAGATAAAATCAGCTAAATTAAAGGGTGAAACACGCCTTTCTCCATTATAAAAAGTTCTGTACGGCAAGGTTTACTATTCTCGCTGCTAGCACAAAAAGTAACCCACTTATCAATATTTATGCCACAGTCAGTAAATAGTACAATTTTTTCACTTAGTGCTTGCTATGCATTCTTTTGCTATACAAACTTTACAATGACCATTTGGCACACTAGCATGAAGAGCAACCTATGAATAAAACCCTAGACAACATGTATTAGCATTGGTATTAGGTATAATAATGTCTACAATCCCTTATCCGAAACCCTTAGGGTCAGGCAAGTTTAGGAATTATTAGCATTTCAAAACTGTCGTTTTGTGCTATATTCTCACGAAAATATATATAAACGTCTTAACGATGTTGAAATATTTATTATGTTGGCCTGTCAGATTGCGAGCTAGCTTAAAAAGCTGATCACGAAAAATGCTAATACTTCTGTGTCAGAAATAAGTAATGTGAAACAAAATATTATTTCATAACACCGAGCTTTGTAGGACAAAATGGACATATTGAACAGTCTTGTCCCCTACAATGACAACAATGTCGACTAACTTGCATAACAAAAGTACAAATATGGCAGCCATTCCATATTAACTAAGAGTTTGATGAAACAATTCCTCTTAATAATGAAATCGAACTACAATACGTTTTTAACTTTGGAAACTGAATGAGACTTTTCTTGTTTATTTACTATAAACGGGTCATCGAGTCATTAGAGCAGCCAATACCACCTATGCAGCAATTTTCTCATCTTTTTCAAGTTCTTTCATTCCCCAAATTTAATCCGCATCTTATACATAGTACACTTTCTCTTGCTCGTGACTGAGAGTAATTCGAGACTAGAATCTCAAATATGATCAACTCGCCCAAAGGAATACATGATAGGAGAAAAAAGATGCTTATTGTATAGGCACCCACGCATAATCTCAGACACAAAGATATTTTCTGCCATTTTTTACCAGTCACGTGATCGTTCCCTGGATGAGAAACCTCTCTTCACGTGAGCTACTACCATTCTCGGTAAACAGCAACAATTGCAAGTGAACCCACACAGCAATACCAACAAACATGTTTTTAGCTCAGTCTAGCCTTTTAATATAGAAAACGAAATTGTGCGGCTTTGGCTGGGAAAAGTTTGGGGAGGCCGAGGGGGTTGCATGATACGTTTGTGGCATAACAATTTTGACAGCCAAAATTGCTACAATTTTGTCCATTTTATATATAACATACGCCATGATTTCCCACCTCTTGTTGGTTAAGGGAATTAACGTGTCACTTTGAAAGCACTATTCCTTCAAGTTGGCACTTGTGACACAAGCCAATGGCTGCGAGTACTTATTTTGAAACAAGGAGATAAAAAGAATATACTAGTTGTTTGCTTTTTTAACCCAATATTGTTGCTAAATTAAACTGCAGTGAGTGTTTACATTGCCTCACAAAAACAGCTTTATTCATTTGTAAATACAGTCAAAATTCAAAAGAAATGTTGAAATAAATATACAGGCACTAAACAAACTTCATAATTATATGGCATCATGTCATTTAATACTATATAGTTAATCTGATTTTCATTGAACCTCCAAGAACAAAGCTTTTCATTGTTTCAAAGAGAGTTCATTGTAACTCTAGTTCACTGTAAACAAGTTCTACTCCCGTCTACATCTGTTACAAAAGTGAAAACATCCAAAACCAACAAATGATTCACTTGCATTATTCTTTCCACTACAAACTCTATAAATAGAGAATACAACGTCGCCTTCTATCAAGTTACACGTCAGTCATAATATATTTGGACCACTATGAGGCTTCATAATGCTTGGTAGTTCCCAACTACTAATTTTATCTCGACTAATGGGAAAGTCAAGATCAATTAAAACTATAAATCCAATAAATTGCTCAAAATCCACTGACTGCAAAATAGCTTTTTAAGTTTTGGAGAAGTCCCGTTTTTCCCTGAGCAATACATAAAATTCTAAATGGCATTAGTTACTGAAATAAAACTTTTATGGGATTGAAGAAAATAACTTTTAAAACTTCGTGAGTAATTCGAAGTAATTATGATTGGAAACCCTAAAACAAAATGTCCCCCCAAAGGGCAAACATTAAATCAGTTGTCATAAATAAAATCTGTCAAGTTACTGAAGTCACAGTATGTCAAAATACATGGCATTCCTTATTTTATACAAAAAGAAAATGCCTCTTGTATTTGCACTGGAATACATTTCACCACAGTTGTATGTATGTCAAAGTAATTTAATTTTGTTTTAAATTCCCAATTTTATCAGATCATGCGAAACTCCTTGCATGGTAAATTAGTTTTACATAATGGTTTCCTTTGTCTAATGGTGTATCAAGAAATATACAATTAGAAGTAATATGTGTGCTTGCATGAACAGCCAATTCGTAAGTTTCACACTTAATGTGGCCAAAATACACCAGCTTGAATTGCAAACACAACCACTTGCACTTCATATTATATTAACGTTGTTATCGATCGTTTTTATTCGAGCAACTTACATGTCTCTTGTGTGGCAAACCATCCAGTCTCATTTTGGCGCAACGATTCAAAGCATTTAATCGCCTGGAAAAAGAACAGAGCCAAGATAGGAAAAAATAAATTCAACATAGAATCATCGTTTCAAGTCACCGACCAGAAAATATTTTTTCTCTTATAAAGTCGGACATGGCAAAACACTTGAGCCAGCAGCAAAGAACATTCAATTCAAAAAGTCTGGCTACATATAGTATATATATGTACGTAATTTAGTACTGTTGTTCTGAAGCAACTCACCGAAAAAGTGATTGCAGCGAATCCTCGTCAAGAAAATAATGATCCTTCTGGACGGAGGAGATTTCGATCGGAAAGTGCTGGTCTGCAAAAATACAAATAAGGCAACAACAAAGTTGAAGTTGGTTTTCAGTCATATAAGCTCGTTGGGCAAATGATTTTTCTCTACATCCGCATCCAGTTCCGTGTCCCAAACTTTTATCACCGTTACGGATCAAGTTCGGATCACGACATGGCTTATGTCTTTTTCAACACCCAATGAATATTCTTTCTTCTTACCTTCAAACATCTGAGCGTACTGTGGAAATCCGGCGGCTCGCAGCCATTTACAGGCTTCAACAGCTTCCAATTCTAGTAGAAAAAAGCAAAATAAAACCGTATACCAATTACTTACAAGTACATGCTACAAGGCGACATCCATTTGAAAAGCAATGACGCAGGGTTTAGATATAATTAGTTTGACAAAAACGTGTCTATGTATCACACAAGTATATTTTATACACCAAAGCTTTGTACGTATAACTTTTGAGGAAAAATATTTCAGATTTGTCTATCTTTGTTCTTGTTTTCCTAGGTATTTTACATCTGTTGTTTTCTGGGGTGCAGTTTTGTAATAACAATGGTACTGTGATCTGTTTTCCTGATCTTTCACACAACTATTGCAACTTTATATTTTTTTAAAAATCCCACAGTCCATTTACCATTTTACTTACATATAGGGGAGAAGTGCCTAAAATGGACCCCCTGGGTAAAATGGACCACTACCACTTTCCGCCCACCACCAATAGATGG
>JAQIWR010000600.1:0-18858 GCA_034695945.1 Glomeris hexasticha
ATTTTGTTGCACCACTTGCTTTCTTTGTGACTTTTCTTCAGGTAGTTAAAGTTTCAGGGTACCCTACAAAACCGTGTAAGTTCACCTTTAAAACACATTCAAATTGCATGTTATATATTTAGACCAATTTCCTTAATTTTCTTTGAAATTTTAGCTAGAATCTAAATTCCCTAAGTTTTCCCGATTTGATAATATCAACCCTGTGTGACTTCATACCGATTGATCTTCACTTTATTTAGATTTAGTATAGCAATAACCAGCTATAACTTCAACACATTTACATCTAACTATATGCAAAAGTACATGGAAAATGGCTTGATAAAGTTGGAAATATTTATGTTACAAGTGCGACAAACACAAATTGAAAGTTGGTCATGGCTGAAAAGCAATTGAGAGAAATTTGTGGAAACGCCCTTTGAGAGATTAAGAGAGAAAGTTGTTTTTGAGGATCTGGAATTTGCGGATCCGAGGACCTTTGGGAGTGGCAATTTACCTTAAAAATTATAATTTCCCTCTCTTTTTGCATTTTATTTCAACACTGTTCTAATTGGCGAATGTGGCATTTTTTGTGTGTTGTCTAGCTACTTGTGTAAAGTTTGTTGGAGAAGTTGGTGCACAAGGTCGTTGGCAAGGAGGTTTGGGCGTGGGGTGAAGTACACATTCAAGTTTTCAGTTTCCCGGAGCAACCTGAGAGCTCAAATCCACCACCTCCCATTTCCTTTGCCCCTTACACCCTTAAACAACCTGTTTGCCATGTGACGAAGCACCTTTGCAAAACCCCTCCAACACCAAAACCCTTCTTCTATATGCTGCACCACACGCACATTACATATACGTGCACAAAAAATTGAACAGGTTTTATTTTTTCCACGTTTTTTCCCCCACTCTTTCGGTTAAAACCGCATTCACCGAATTGTCCACGTTCAGGGCATCTTCAATCTTCAACGTCAACGCCCCAAACAACCCTTTTTACAACAACTGGAATCTCACACCACTACGCTAATGAAAACTTGCAAATAAACCCTAGCTATATAGTATATAAATAACACTAAGGCCATAAGTTGTGAATAAGATTCTGTGCACCTGAATGAGTAATGGCTGTTCGTAGAAAAATTGGCAAATATGGACATCCAAATTATACTACTTAATTCGGAAACTACTGTCACCAAAGTTTGATACCTACAAGGCTTCAAATTATTTATGCATTTAGAATTGCACGGTTGCTTCGTCAACTTGGAGAGAGATATCTTCTTAAAAACAAAATTATAGGATTATACATTGTTTTTAAATGAAAATGTAAATTTTGAGCCATGGTAATTTATATTTCAGGAACACTTCTAATATAATTTAAAGGTGAACTGACACGGTTTTGTAAGGTACCCTGAAACTTAAATTACTTGCAGAAAAGTCATGAAGAAAGCAAGTGGTGCAACAAAATGTCTGTGAAAATTAGTAAAAAAAAGTTATTAGGTGGTGTCAAAGTTTGACCGTAGGTTTATCGAGACTCTTATAATTGATGCTCCCCTGGCTTTCTGGATAGGAAATCATCAATTATAAGGGTCTCGATAAAAATACGGTAAAACTTTGACATCTAATAACTTTTTTTTACTAATTTTCACAGATATTTTGCTGCACTACTTGTTTTTTCTTTGTGACTTTTCTTCAGGTAGTTAAAGTTTCAGGGTACCTTACAAAACCGTGTCAGTTCACCTTTAAAATATCTTTTCAAGCCGACAAAGACATTATGGCATTCTAAATTCACAAAAACTTTCGAGCCAGTTGCTATCAAACTTTGGTCACAGTAGTATCTGAAGTACAAATTGGGCACCCATATTTGCAAATTTTCTTACAAATTAACAACTCACCCAGGGTTTGGTTTTGGCGTTTGATTCCTGAAACACATTATTTTGAGGGAAAGAAAAATGAGATGACGTGGATGGAAATTTGCCAAACTTGCCACAAGCCATGAAATTTTCTCGGTTAATTAGGATGGGAAAACCTGTGAAAGATGTGAACTTGAACATGATCCAGCATTTTCAGGTTGACACAAAGTTCACAAGTGTGTTTCCGTTGTTCCAAGCTAGAATAATTCCAAGTCACTAATGTATAACTATAACTATGCTAACAGATTTGTGAATAAACTTTATAAAGACAAACGATTTTAAGTGCAAATCCTAAATCCTGTTTATTATTTGATTAAACAATGTAGGGCGAGAAGTTTTTGTGTATTTTTGGGACAATTCGTTTCTCAATTCAAGGACATTTTAGTCACGAATTTTCTCTGTGAACTTCAAGGAAATCCCCTTATTTCCTTTTTGCAATTTACGACTGATCGTTCAATAGGCGTTGAAAGCAACTTTTTTTGTCTATTATAAAAACTTACGATATAATTTATGCACGACCCCCGTAATCCTTTGACAATCTTGCAAGCAACAGAAAATCGTTCCAAGCTTTGCACAATTTTTTATTGGTCATTTTACTGTAAAGCTAAAAACTTTTTTGTTTGGGAAGGAGATTGTGTTTTACTTTTTGCACTGAAACGGAAGTTGTATTACAATTTAATAAAAAATAAATAAAGTAAAAAACTATCAAAGTCAATTTTTGTTTCAACATAAAACTTTAGGGGCATTGTCGAATCTGAAAGTAATTTTTTTACACATAGTAGGTACTAAAGAAAAGAAAACTATTTAGATTTTGTTTTAGAGACAGGGAAACCTGGAAAATCTGGGCAAACTCAGGGAATTTACATTTTAGCTTGAAATTCAGGAAATGTACAATTTGAATGTGTTTTAAATTAAAGTTGTTTATAAAAACGGTTGTAATAAAATTAGTTCAACCTGTTTAAGTTTTACCTAAACAATATGGAAAGCTCAGGGAAAACGATAATCCCAGGTTGGTATGTCCCCCTATAGAATACTTACAATTTATAGTGTGTCTCAACTCAAGGTTGCAGCGATTCACTATTGATTTCTTGCTTTATTGAGTCAACATTTAAACCAAAAAATGTTTTCAGGATGCAAAATTGATGTAACTTACTTCATAAAGTTAATTGATGTGTATTTTCCCATATTTTTACTTGGGGATTATACGATATTATCTTTTAACAATCGTCGTTAATGTGCAATCTTGAGTTGAGACTCACTATAGGCTAATTTTTACCAATATACTTTATCAGTCAGGGAAATTGGTGGATTCAAGCTAAATTGAAAATATATAGGAGGACATCATGGTCAGTGGAAACCCTTGGTGGAAACTGTTACAAGCAGCGAACCTGGTGTCAGTTTATGGAAGTAGCTTTTGAAATGTGGACGAAAGGGTTTACACTGATTATAGGTGTAAGTTTGAAGAGGAAAAATGTTAAATTTTTGCTGTTGGTGGTGAGATTGTTGGAGTCTGGGGGCGTTGGCCGCAAACATCAACCCTCAAGGCCATCAACAACAACAACAACATCAACAACTACATGAACACCACACACAGCAGTGTACTTACGATTGTGGCCAATGTTTCGGAAATCATAGGCATGGCAAAAGCCCAACGTCACAATAAGCAACTTCAATGTTTGAGTGTAGTACATCATGGTCAGCATTTGGTCTTTATGGGCTAGTCTTTGTGGGTCATTATACCAGCATGTTCCTCATCTGCAATGATACCATCATCAACGGTTCAGTCCAACAACTCAAACACACACAACGCTCCAGTTTACTACATTAGAAAAGCAGAACACTGTGGTATAAAGCACTTCCCAATATGGCTACCTACCATCTAGTAGTATACATGGAGGAAATTTTTGTTTTGTGCATGTATGTGGATTGCCAGTCATATCCTTCTACATAGTGTGCTGCACCATTGACAAACTTAATTGCGGATCTGCAAGTTGTCAACTGTCTGACTCTTAGGCAATCTGCCATTTCATCGCCTTATCTTGCATTTCTGACATAACTTGGTTTTGTTTTTTTCCCCCAAAAAACAATTTTAAATAAACGAAAAACCATGAAGAAAGTAAATTCCTCAACAAAATCTCTGTGGAAATTAGTGAAAAAAAGTTATTAGCACCTAAAGTTCGACGGGATAATTAAGTTAGAAGGTTCACTTATGCCAGCAAACCTCCTATTTATAAGGCAAACTTTTATTGCCTAACCAACATAAAGAATAACAATGATCAAAGCATCTATGTAGAAATTAGCACTTAAAATCAACGGGGTAATTAAGTTAGGAGGTTCACCTAAGCTAACAGACCTCGTAATTGGATAAATTATAAAGGAAAGCCAATTTTAAGAAAGTAAGTCTTACTATACAATTTATGTGGAAATTATTTTTAAAAAGTAATAGCACTTTAAGTTCGATGGGGTAATTCAGTTAGGAGGTTCGCCTATGATAGCTGACCTGCTATTTAGATAAACCATGAAGAAAGCAAGTTTGACTATACAAAGTCGCTGTGGAAATTAGTAAAAAAGTTATTAGTGCACTTAAAGATCAACGGGGTAGTTAAGTTAGGAGGTTCACCTAAGGTAACAGACCTGTTATTTGGATAGATTATACAGAAAAACCATGACGAAAGCAAGTTTGGCTACAAAATCGCTGTGGAAATTAGTAAAAACAAATGTATTAGCACTTAAAGTTCAATGGGGTAATTAAGTTATGAGGTTCACATGATGCTATAGCATCATGTGAACCTCATAACTTAATTACTAGCCGCTCCTATCTGGTAAACTTTAAAACTATAAGTGCTAATAGTTTATTTTCCTCGTATCAGTTCACTTTTGAGATTTTTTAAGTAAAGGTAGGTAACTTGCTTATTATACACTAGTCTTATTAGATAGAAAAGAGTACATGGCCTACAAAAAGGCAGTCAGCTTTAAGATAAGTAAAATGACATAACACGAATAACAATCAAGTGTATTATATAAAAAAGCAAATACGTGAATGTGTTATCAGTTTTTGTTTGTAGTACTGGAATGAGTTTGATGAAATCAATGTGTGAATCAGGGTATAGGAAGACACTGTTTTATAAATTACAGAGAAAAACAGGAACTAAAATGTCACCATGCACTGAGTTTGCACTGTACCTGCATACTGCATGCAGAAGTTGTTGTTGATTTAGATGCCGATGGTGAGACTATATTAAAGAGCAACTTGGAAACTTGGTCAGGGTCGGTGTACTAACATGCAACTACACTATGGCACCAGTTTACACCCAAAAAGACTCCCTCAAAGTTACTATTGTTGCTCGATTTTCTCGCAGGAGGGCTCTGCAACTTTCACCTCCTCAGAGTGATATATTTACATACATATACAATATATATGTACATGGCCTGTTTGTCAATGTCAATTTAGAGCCAGTCATTGTTGCGTACACGTATGACGTCATTCATATTCATTCTATTACTCGCGTAACCCAAGCTTACAATTCACAAATGTAATAATAACTAATTATATAGTCAGATGTTTCTAATCATGCACACATCTGCAACTATTACCCAGCCAAGTACAATACATACCCTCAAAATTGCAGTACAGTGCAACCTCAATTATTCGAAATGCTTGAAATAAATTATTTTTACTACTAACAAAACAACTTGCATTTGAATTTCTTTAGAAAACTTTAACTTTTCCGGCAAAATTCAATGATAACGTTCGATTGTCAGACTTAAAGGTGAACTGACACGGTTTTGTAAGGTACCATGAAACTTAAACTACTTGAAGAAAAGTCATGAAGAAAGCAAGTGGTGCAACAAAATGTCTGTTGAAATTAGTAAAAAAAAGTTATTAGATGTCAAAGTTTCACCGTAGATTTATTGAGACCCTTATAATTGAAGCTCCCCTGGCTTTCTGGATAGGGGGCCATCAAGTAAGGACGTCTAAACGCTGTCACGGGCAAACTTTGACAGCTAATAACTTTTTTGAACAATTTTTATAGAGTTTTTGTTGCACCACTTGCTTTCTTCATGACTTTTCTTCAGGTAGTTAAGTTTCAGGGTACCTTTCAAAACCGTGTCAGTTCACCTTTAAATGGCATTTTTTTCATTTATTTATAAATGACATTCTCCTGTAAATAATAGTATATGAATAACGTTAAAGGTGAAGTGACACTGTTTTGCAAGATACCCTGAAACTTAACCTAAACGAAGAGAAAGTACTAAGAAAGCAAGTGTTGCAGAAAACTCTGTTTGGACATTATTTTTAAAAAAAGTTATTAGAAATTAAAAAGTTTTAAAGAACAGGGCCAAAAAATACAAGATATTAAAGCTGGTATTAAAGGTGGGTGAATTTTTTTCATGACCCCTAGTATTAAAATTGTAACCTAGTTGACCTTCTTTTATTTGGGTTTGGATTTTGAGGCAAGTGAAATTCAAATGTTACTCAAACGTTTTCTGACCCCGTATTAGTAGTTACATAGTAGTCCATTTATGGGAATTGGCATTATTAGCTTTTCATTTGTAATTCATCTTGGTTTACAAGTGGTAAAATTTACATTAAAATTTTGTAAGTACAAGCAAGAGTGGTACAAGTTTTTATTAAAATGATTTCTCACATTTTCCCCCCTAAATTTTTTAAGTTGGTTTCATTAATCATAATGTATATTCGACTCTTGTTAGTAGTAATTGTTGAGTTCATGGTTAGCTGATTTCACATATATGACGGAAGAGTTGAGAATTACATCATGTCCTTCAACAACTTCAACGTGTTTCAGATACTAAATGTTGTTCCACTCACCCATCCATGCAACATAGGGGCTTGATTATTACAACCACGAATGACACTTAAGCGGTTTTCAAAACAGCAGTTATCATTAAGTTATAAATAAGTGTTGAGTAACATAATGTACGTGTTATCATCGTCAATTATTTGTGGTATGGAGCGCCTAAAAGGTCATAAGTGGAATTCTTGACATTTTTAGATTTTCATGCCAGGTTGCACACATTGGAATCTACGGATTTTAGTTACTTGTTTCACATGTAACGTGTTTCCTGAACAGCAAAACAGAACTTTGCCATTAACCTGGAAAACCTGGAAATGTCAGAATTTTAATTTAGCCAGAAATATTATAAAGTTTCCTTATTTGTATAAGGTACATACCCTGAAATGTAACCTACACAAAGACAAACTATATTAAGAAAGCAAGTGTTAGCAAAAAAATGTTATTAGCACTTAAAATTCAACGGGGTAATTAAGTTAGAAGGTTCACCTATGCTAACCAACCTGTCCTAAATCTTTTGGCAAACTTTAATGAAAAATAACTGATGAAAGCCTCGCTGTGGAAATTAGTAAAAAAAATATTAGCACTTATAGATCAATGGGGTAATTAAGTTAAAAGGTCCAGCAGAATTTAAAACTGTAGTATACTAATAACTTTTCTAATTTCCAGACATATTTTTAATTATTCATTCCTTTTTAATCGCTAGGTACCACCTTACAAAACTCTGATACTATTATGTACAATGAAACTTGTCTATGGTGGAAAATGTAACTTCATTCAGCAAATTGACAGTATGATGAACTTCAATAAAAACCTCTCTATGCTGGAATACCTGTCTACAGTCCAATTCAACCTTGGACAAGATTCAACTGAACCTAATATAAAGTCCTGATTGGTTAGACCAAGGGTAGACACTTAATTTGTTGTTGGATACATACAAACCCCGCCCATTTTGTAACATATTGACTTTAAACGTTTGGTGATTTGCTGCACAATAAATGGGCGTGGTTTGTATTTATCCATTCGCGAATACAGTAGGATTTTCTGTAAGGTTGGTTTGATATTAAGGTTGAATATCGTCTTGACATGTTTCGATGGTAACGCCATCTAGCGAGCGGTATGGACATTAAAAGTATAAAAACCATAAAAACGTTCAAACTTTATAAAATATTGTTGTTACCTAAATTGGTCACATAAACCACGGTTTAAATTGCGTCTTCTACTGGAAAAATTCAGGTCACAACAATATTTTATAAGGTTTGAACGTTTTTACTTGGAGATGGCTATACCGCCCGCTAGATGGCGTTACCATCGAATGATCAAGGGCGATCACGACGTGACATCGTAACCGTAGGACTATAATGACTTAATGCACGAAAAAGATAACTTTGATATGTGATTTTGGGTACCATTGTCCTTACGATATGTAAAAAAACGTCAAACTTCTTAAATCATGTTTTCCCGATCTATTTCAACCAATGATTGAACTACATGCTTGAAAGTTTGAACAACGTCGTCACCTAGTCCCGGCGTCACGCACGCTGGCGTCACGACGTCGCGCCCTATTAAACCCAAGGATTTAGAAAACTGGGCCGAAATTTGCGATCGAAAAGTGGGCGTATGTCACCGTTAACACGAGTAAACACGGCTGTGAAATAATGCTATGACTCGGTGGAAATAATAATGGTGACGTTAGCTGCTCCCCGAAGGCAAGTCATTTTATTTATTGTCCTCATTTTCCTCATACTGTCGTATATTTACCTGTGTATTTTAATATAGCGAATACGACCCGTACGGCTTTGAATTTCCTCCAAATTTCGACTTGGATTCCTACGATGCCCAATTGTCCGAGTACTTAGGGGTGTTGGCCAGAAGGACCCGCAAATGGCACCGAGTTTTCTTCCGAAATCCTACGAGGGAACGTCCTTTACGGCGAAGTTCACGTTGTGAGGCCCTAATTTTATTGCCACCAGATGGAGCAGCAATCTTTATAATTGTAATATGTAACTTATCAAAGGATCCGTTTACAATTAAACTATTAACGTAAATACTATTGCTGTTAATATTTTCATGCATTTGGATATTGACAAGTTCCATATGTATGATCTATGCCAGGTGTCTATCATCATGAAACTAGATATATATGTCAAGGGTTTCCCATATATTGGTCATTCAAACATGTTATAAAAACACATAATATACAATATAATTTAGAAATATATGATAACATGAATATATTATTTCTTGTTATATTTCAATTACAGTGAAACGGTATGTACGAAAGGGCATTCCGGGAGAATTCAGGGGCAAGGTAAATATAATTATATTTATTCGTACTAAAATTACAATAATGTGGTAATTGAAATATTAATGGTCCACTATAATAACAGTGAACCTCGCTTACAGTCAATTGAACTCGAAGGGACCGGTGTGTACTGGCCGGTATATAGCTTTATATACCAGCTTTAGGTACATACCTCAGCTTTAGGTACTTAAAGCTGAAGTTTCTTGTAGAAGAACCAGAAGAACCTTTGATATAATACACTTTTATTTAGTTATCTGTATAAGGAATCAGTAATTGCTTCGTTAATTGCATGAAGTTGACAATATCAGGGGTCCTAAACTGGCTATAAGGGGGAAATCAGTTGCTAGTAACAGAGGTTTCCTATACCAAAGTTTACTGAAAGACAGGTACAATTTATAATTTGCATTAAAATAATCATATTCTGATGGTGGGACATTTGAGTTTGTTGACAGTAGACGATGTTTGCCAATACCCGAGGTGACTATAAGCGAGGTTCACCAGGGAAACCGTTTATAGTAAACTCGAAAGTTGAAGCTTCTTGTAGAAGAACATGGGACATATAGAAACTTTTGAATTTTATCACAAAGTTTCTTATTAGAGGTGGAAATAAGTAATTGCTTTGTTGAATCCCTTCAGTTGACTATATCAGGAGTCCTAAGGCTATAAGGGGAAAATCAGTTGCTAGTAACAGAGGTTTCCTATATCCAAGTTTACTGAAAGACAGGTACAATTTATATTAAATTTGTATTGAAAACCTCACCCGGATGACAGGAACTTTGTTGACAGTAGACGCTGTTGGACATTATCCGAGTTGATTATAAGCGAGGTACAGTAGGTTTCCTGTTCCCAATTTTGGAACATTGGCTAATAATAAAATGTTCAATTCCCACAATATTGTTTTTCTAGTGGATTCTTCAAACAGGAATAATTATATGAAATTACAAAACAATTTAATTCTACAAACATTTATATATTATAATAGGTTTGGGCCCAAGTGAGTGGAGCAGCCGCGTTACAAACCAACAACCCGGGTTTGTACAAGAGTCTATTGAAGAGGAAAGCGGACCAGAATTTGATAGAAGTCATACGTCTTGGTAATAATTTTCATTCACAGAATCCTCACAATTGTCCATTTTTCATGAATATACATGTATTTTGTTAAAGGTGAACTGAAATGGTTTTTGACCTACCAGTTTTCTTCAAAAAACATAAAGATGAAGTAAAAAGAAACTGTTTGCCACTTCCCGTTTAGTAATACGACGAATATTGGCTTAGATATGTAAAGAAATCTGAGCTATGATGTAGACAGAAAGAGGCGTGGCTTAGGAACTTCCGCACATGTTGCATCAAACACAAAATGCTGTGTCCTTGATTCAATTAAAAATATTTAGGTCTAATTCGGCATCCCATACAACTGTCCACGACTCGTCAAAAGCCCTCAGAAGCTATATAGGGGCGTGGTTGCAACTGAGCACGCCCACTTTCTTAGATTCCGTTTTATTTACATTCCTCCGCCAATATACGTCGGATTAAGAAACAGGAAGTGATAAACTGTTTCTTTTTACTTCATCTTTAAGTTTATTGAAGAAAACTGGTAGGTCAAAAACCATTTCAGTTCACCTTTAAATGTCAACAAGTTCACCAATTTTCTATAATACTAATTGTCATTTACAGCATTTGCTAATTGCCAATTACACAAGTTAGTTAGTCATGTAGGCCTACTAACCACTGTTTAGCTTGACAACACCTAAGTCACATTAGCTGAGAAAGTAATACTTCTATTATTTATACATGTTATAGATATGTAGACTACATGTGTAATTCATGATTACACAGACATGAATTGAAATGTTTATATTCGTGTATTTTATACAGTTGCAATATTTGTGTTATGTACTATTACTGAACGAAAACGAAAAATTGAATTCCCTGGAATGTAGCTTCTCCGGGGAGCGTTCAATAATGATGTCATCTTATTGCTACATATTTATTAAAAGCTTGCAAAAATGTAAACATACTACATTATGAATTGCGTTTGTTGTTCATTTAAATAACTGCCTCTATAGCAGATTTATACAGGGAAAAGTTATATATAGCAGAAATAAATAACTTATTGAAATTCAAAACCAAAATATTTCTCAATTTATTTTCACCACTATGCATGCATATTATTTAAATTCGGGCTTTGGTGTTAGGAAAAGCTTGTGCCTCAATTACTGAAGGGGATATGCCAAGTCTGCATGCACATTAATATTCACAGAATATCAAAAGCATATAGTTTGGTTCGTTTCAGTTTTGCCAAAAATGTAGCATATATATTTTTTGAAGAAGTATGATTTCGTTAATGATGCAAACACTTAAATTATGTAAATGTAGGCACTTGCCTCTCTACTTAAATCTTAATAAAAATAATAAATTATTTTTGAAATGCAGCCGCACTAAAACATTTCCTGTGGCTTCTCGGTTAAATATGCGCTGTATGTTAGATGAAATTCCCCTCGCATACTTCGCATTCTGCTTACTTTAAATGCATAATTCAAAAAATATGTAGCAATATCCTATTCATTGATTGCCTAGCTCTACCTCTCTACCTCAGGGACCAGCAAGAATCCAAGCTCCAGAAAGAGCTCATATACATTTAACACATTTTGAAAATCAATAGAGATATAGCTCAAAGCTCCAAACATTTTCATTATGAAGCATGAGAATGAAATAAAAGTTTCCACATTATTATTTTTATCCGCTTAACATTTTATTCCCATACTGAAATAATCAAAGTTAGATAACATCAAGTAACAAAATTTGGGACTTTTTGTGTTTATCTTTATTTCTTAATATTTTTTTCAATATGTTATTTGGTATGCGGATTTCAAATATCACACTGGATTTTTATATACCATCTCTTGTGTTATTAATACATACAGGGTGATACAAAAGTCTATCATGTTGATTTAATGGTGGAATGGTTAGAGATAGCTTTGCTAAAGTTGAACGAGTGAATAGGAAATGGCTGGCTGCACATGATGACCTTGGACCTCCTGCTTCAAGGTCAAACAGATTCTAACTTTGTCAGCTGTTGTGATAGGTGGGTACTGTAAATTATAAAAATCAAGACAACGTTATGTTGAACACGTTGCTGAAAACAGATTGAAAATTGGTGGGAAAATGAAGGAGTAATCTCAATTGTCCTATCCCAGTAAGCACCTCCCACTGCCAATATGGCGGACAAAGTGAGGAAAATGGCGGCCAAAGTGAGGCAAAAGCTGGAATCTGGTTGGCAGAAAACCAGTTTTCTCACATAATGACATCATCTTGAAAATTGTTTCGGCCAATGGTGGCTTACCTGGGATAAGTCAATTGGGGATACCTTTCTGTCGTACGCTGTCCTTTAAGTCTTACATGACAGGGGCAACCTAGTTGGGTCCGGTCTGGAGCCTGTTGTTGCACGACGTATTGTATTGAGTGTAGCATGCACAATTAAATTTGTATTCATTACGTATTAATGTCAGTTATATGTATGAGTTGAGGAGTTTTTGAATATTTCCCATTTTATCTGCAATAATTTTACATGATGAAACGAATTTAAGCAAATATGGAGAAAACAACAGTGTTTACAAAAATTCTGGAGATACACAGCGTCAATTAACTATAAAATATTGAAAGGATCAATTTGAAACTGTACATTAATTAATTTGTAGAATGTGCAATGTATACGTACACAGGTAACTTGTATGAAAAATAAAGGAATTTTCAGAATTTTCGAGAAGGAAATATACAATAAACTGTCTAAAATCGAGTGCCAGCTGAACGATGTTATTGTTTGGGTGTAATGTTTTAATGGCACTGAGTAATTTATTGCTTTCCCCTTTAATGGTTATTAAAGCTGTCGTTAAAAGTTCCCAGGTTCCAGCTGGGTTCTCATGTCACATCAGGCTTATAGCATGTAGATTGCAAAGTAAAGTTTCAAATCTGCATTAACTAACTTGTTAAATTTTGTCTCTATACATTCCATTAAACAGATAATTTTAAGAAATACTTCAGTTTATAGTTTAACTGGAACGGGTTTCATTTGAATTTTTAAGTCGACAAAAATATATAAAAAACTGTCTAAAACATCTATATAAATAAAGGATTCTGTCAGTGCGTGCGTGCGTGTCTGTTTGACTGATATGCATTTCCACAGTTTTCGAGATTTTGACTTGAAACCTGTGGGCATGGGACACCCAGTGGAGGGGTTCAGATCCCTTTGTCACCGTTCCCGTGGTGTCCAAGGCCAAAAACGTGTCCCTGGTCGCCACCAACGGGCGCGGGACTAATTTACCCAAAAAGTGACCTGGGCTATGCCGGGTACCCTGCTATAGTATGAAATATAGGAATATGTTATGTGAAAGCGTGCTCAACATTGAACTTTAAATTCATCCAGTATTTCCCTGCCAGACGTGAAGTTGGAACACACAAGGAAATTCGCAACTTTTCCTGCAGGTTTCAAAAAACATTAAAGCAAAAGTAATAAATCATTCGCTATAGCGCCATTAAAATTATGCATATAAACATGGCAAATAAGTTTCCCCCATAAAATAATATCGTCAGAGCACTTTAGAAAGTAAACACATAAAATGCCAACGCTATTATATATAGAGAACATCTCGCGTTATCATCATTGAACGCTGCCTACATTCAGCAGATCTACACTTCCAATTCAGCAAAATGAGTTTGACTTCAGTGGTAAGTAATTCAACATGCAGCTTTTCAATTCAATAGACACTTTGAATTTTCTCGGTCGAGAAAATTTAATACGAAATCCTAATTAAAAACGAAATCTTTTAAAAAAAGAACTCGTTTAAATTGTCTCGTTCGTATGCACGAAAAACGAGAAAATAAAGGAATATCGTAAATGGTTTCATAAATAAATTTTGCATTCGCTGCCCAACGCTGTTGCCAGTTTTGCGCGATTGTAGTACTTTTAGTACTAGTTTAAACTACGCATGCTTGGAATTTTCTTTTGCGCCGTATTCTCGCAAATCGCGTCAAAAATGACTAATCCATGCAAAATTAGTTGCAATCCAACTTCGTTTTTGTTCCCAAACCTTCAAAACATGCCATATATCCGTATGTTAGTGAAGATTTGAGCTCAAAATTTACGCTCGCCGCGGTGCGCAACCATCTTGCATGAGAGAAATCGCAGCGCAAGATTTTAGGGTTATCGCCATTGGCAATATTGCGGCGCAATACGTTGCGCTGCAAGTTTCGTTCTTCCGCTGCCGTTTTAGCGATAAAGCAATTTCATACATGAATTTGCATGTTTTTAGAAGGAAACGGCCAATAAAACGTAAGAAACTGTTCTTCGAATGTCATCGCTAAGTTTAATGGGAATCTGTTTATCATATTTCTTTTATGCAAACTAGTTTATCGTTTCGTAATTGATTTTTCGTGTCGAGAAAATTCATTCTGGATGACGAGTTTAATTACAAAAACGAGATTTCCATGTTTCCGATTGTATTTATTTCTCGTTTAGACGTTTAATGGGCAACGTAACTTCGAGATCCGGATTAAGAATTTCGTAACTCGGGGTAACGTGTAGGCGGAAGTTTGCATATCAAACAAAAAAACATTTTTCTGGACTTTGAACGATTTGAAAGGAAGTTGAGGTGAAAAGTGGATGACCCAGTTGACGGTGCTGCCACTCCCGGTAAAGTACCGAGACCAAATAAGGAAATTTATGCCACAATGCAAACATGCAAATGTTCAACGAGTTCAACGTGACAATGAAATGAGTCGGCAGTGAAAAAATGAACTTGATGTTTGCAAAATCACGTGACGTTGCATGGAAATTAAATGCAAATGTATCATTGCAAAGAAAATTGTGCGTAAATTATTTTGCATACATGTGCAGAATTCTGTATTGTGCAGATAATTAATTATATTTTGCATAATTTATATTTTTCTAATGAATCTGATTGAAAATACATCACACATTATGCAGAATTGTGCAGAAATATGTGCATGAAATATTTTGCAAGAAATATTCCAGGTGATTCTGCATATATAATGAACGTCATTTTGCAGTAATATTATGCACAATTCGTTTTGTATATTATGCAGCATAGTCATTGTGCACAATTTTTGTCAAAAAATATTACATATTGCAGAAAATTTAAATTTTTGTGCACAATGCTAATTATTTTTGTGTATAATTTATGCAAAATAGTACCTGCTACCAATATATGTAGTATAGTAATATTTGTGCATAATTCATGCAGAATATTGTATATACTGCAGAAAGTGAATGTAGTTTTTGTGCACAATTTCTTGTGCAAAATTATACATTGTGCACAAAATATAGCTTAAAATTATGCAGAATGACAACTTCTTTAATTTCCAATACGTTATGCAGAAAATATTTGTGCACAACTTGATTGCATTAAATTTTATGCAAAAATTCTCATTTTTGAAGACTTACTTTCTGCATAATAAGTATTCTTTTTAATACCCCTATGTGAAAAATGTGTTTTACATGCATAATTATGCACAATCTATAGGCTACTTCGTAAAACAACTCGTAATAGTGCAGAATCTTGCACAAAAATGTCTTGCACAAATTTTACGGCTGTAAATTCCGAAAGTGTTGAGTGTTACACTTTTTGTTGCCACTAAAAGAATTCGGCCATTTTGATGACGTCACCGCAAGTATTTCCTTTATGTTGCAACCCCCTTTGCCCTCCCCTTCCTTTAGGGGAATGCCCATGTGTGCAAAATTGTACTTTTTGTTCAAGTATAAGAAGGGAAAGTTTTGGCAAGTTGAAAGAAGAGCAGACGACGACGACCCGTTGCGAGCGCCCTCTGGCGGCGCATTCTTCACCCAGTTCCCCTAACCGTATCCGATGATCTGTTGACGTTATACGCGGTGAAAGGAAATAGTTGAACCAACATTTCTCATCTCTGTTTATATTAAAAGATCAGCTGTGTTATTTCAGGTTTTTTTGGTTAGGCTTAAAGTGCAGCTTTAGGCCTAAATTGCATTCGTTTCTATTTTTGATGCTAAATAAATGCAATAAACTGCGTTGAATATATTCCTTTACTTATTTAGGAATGTTATTTGATGAAAACAACATCTACTTTCACATTTTTGTCTCTTTTTAAAATGAAATGTTTCAAAATTAAAAAACTGCATTATGATGATGATGATGACGACATTATATACATAAAGGAAGCTTTTATTGTAATTATATTTGGGAATAATAACCTGAAAGTGTGCTACTAAATTCGCAATTATAAATTAATGTGGAAAAATTTAATTTGTTTTACATTTTAAAAAGTTTTGCAAATTGTTTCAGCTTACTTGTAATTAATTGTGCAGTGAAAACCTGTCTATGGTGGAAACTAAAGGGAATGAAAAAATAATTTCCATAATAAGCAGGGTATAGTTCAAAAAATACAGTTTCCACCATAGACAGTTTTTTAATAGTCAATATTTAGTCCAAAAAATGAAAGGTTTTCCAACATTCGCAGGTTAATTTCCATCATAGACATCTTTTCCTTAGTTTTAAAAAATGTCATTTTCCACCATTCACAGGTTCTGAATAGTTCTAATGAATTGCAAATTTTCCATTTTAGGCCTATACAGTTTGTCAATAGTTCAAAAAATCAAATTTTCCACCATAGGCAGGTTTCCGCCAAAGACAGGTTTTTTAGCAGCGCAATGAATGTGAAATTTTCCACCATAGACAGTGTCAATTAGTTAAAAATATTCCAATTTTCCGTCATAAGTAGGTTTCTAGAATAGGCAGTTTCCCAATACAGTAAAAACCTGTCTATGGTGGAATCTCATAGGATCTGACAGGTTTTTCCAGCATAAAGAGTTTTTTTATATATATATAGTTATCAGTACAACAAAAAGGCAACATTTCCACATTAGACAGGTTTTACTGTAGTCGAAATAAATATGAAATTGTCTATCATGAACAGTTTCCACCATAGGCAGTGTCCCAATAGTCCAAATAAATTTCACAATTTCCACCATAGCAGATATTATTTTGTTTTAGTATACTTCACGAATGTAATATACGTTGTAAATATTAATAGAATATGCAGAAGGCTGTCACGTGACTATTGGTACATGACACTGAATCCAAAATGGCGGCTCCAACATTATACATGGGTAATATTGGCAGGGAATATTGTTGGTGCAAGCTTGAATTTATTGTGAGTGAAAAATCCATAATGCAAATTTATATTGGCTGCATGAAAATGGCGGAATTTATATTCAATCGATGTAGTAAAAGAAAAACTTGTGACATGGCGGCCGTAAAAAATGTATTATTCGACCCAAGAGCCAATTAAATCATGTTCTATGAGTCCCTAAATGCAATATCAATGCCATTGTTATGCAACAAACACGGCCATCCATCATTATGACGGTATGGGGCGTGGCTTAGATGAGGAAATGAAATTAATGCGGCGGCCATTGCACCAGTCAGATCGTTCAATTCCCCTTTTTTATTTTACTTTCAATGATAACTAAACGATTACGGTTTTAAAATATGCTCGTTATGTTGTATTAGGTATGTTCGCGTAGAAATAATTTGTAATTAGTGTACAGGGCGATTCAAAAGTAACTGAACAGTGTAAAATATGTATAGAATTAGTAAATATACATGTTTAAGTTGATCAAATAGATTTTATTTTAACTGATAACGAAGTAATTACAAATACAATTATGTTGTTTTGCATGGAAATAATCGGTAATTGGTGTACAGGGTGATTCAAAAGTAATTGAACAGTACATTAAAGCATTAAAACTTCATTTTAGCTGAACAAATATATTATTTTTGGTTAAGATTAATATTACATGTGAATTAGAAACCTAATAACTCCATATAATAAATATTATTTGATTGTGTTAAGTATATTTTGAATTTAATTAATTTATTATACTATTTCATGTGATTTGAAAATATTTTAAAGTTGTGAACCGAAATTAGTTATTATTTTTACTATTTATGTTGGGTCCTTAATTATTACGACGAGAATATTACAAGGCCCATTATACGTGGCACTAATGAGAATAATAAGAGGAAGCCGTGACGTCATACGGCGGCCATCTTGGAAATAAAAATTGATTTTGTGTACTGGGAAAATGCAATTGTGTTTGATTTATGATTATGTACTTCGAAATGGATGTTTCCATTACAATAATAATAAACTAGAAACGAGGCTAATGTGCATAATTTATGCAAATTCCATAATGCATATATATTTATTCCACCATAGACAGGTTTATCTGCATAAACTATATTCGGATAAATTGGAAATTTGAATCCCTGGATAATATGGAATATGAAACGGAGATAAAAGGGCACAAAGGCCCCATGAAGAAGGTTTCTTTTTACATTTGATATCTGACTGATATGAGTTCGGTTTCCATGGCATTTTTTTCCCGCTCAAATATATGCAAATAAAAGTGCATTTTTATGAAGTTATTTTCAATTCAGTGGATTGAAATATTCAATTGAGAAACCGTTTTAATATATAGACAAATGTATTTCAATGACCTTTGCAGGTCATTTTAAGTTACTATATACAGTAACAGTGTGCACCATTTGAATATACAGTTGAACAACCTGCGTATGGTGGAATGGTTAAAAGTGTACTCGATAAACGGGTTTTTAAATATATAAAGAGGTTTTTCTATATGTGAAAAATGCAGAAATTGAATTGGTTCAAAGGTTAAAGGGACACTGCACTGCCAAAAAAAATTTTTTATAGAAAATTGTAGGCAAAAATAGAATCATTTCTGCTATTTCAGAATATTCATAAACCCTACCGTAAACAAGAAAACAAATGAAATGTGTAAAAA
>JAQIWR010000601.1:0-18823 GCA_034695945.1 Glomeris hexasticha
TGGCGTCGTCACGTGGTCGCCATAGAGCCTGTGTATTCGCAGCGCCCCCTATAGTCGGGTGCGATAGCGAATATCATCTACATAAGTTGATATTGTAATATATAGTATGCCATATTTTATAATGCAATAACTAAGTAACTTAATTAACATATAACTAATATCTTGTTGGCAATCCAAACCAGAACAAAGTTGCAAGCAATGTGTCTCACTTTGGAATCCGAAATAAATTATTTATTCACATAATGTCCTCGAATTTTACAGTGAAATATTTCATATATGGCCATGAACGTGTTTGTTAGTGTATGCGTTTGTGAAAAAAAAATGAAATTCGCAGCTGCCTGCATTGTGTACATTGCAGTTATGCGGATCTGTTTTGGCACGTGTGCAAGTTTATATTATAATACATTCATTCAGCTGCAGTTTTCGTTTATATTGTTTCAGGGAAAAATATATATCTGGCAAACAGTCACGCTTCGCTTAAAATTACAACGACAAATTGTTGGAGCAGATAGCGTGAGAGAAACTCGCCTACTTTTATTTCCATGATATTTACTGAAAGTGCCAAGTGCACGTGCACTTGTGCCAAAACTGAAACAATGCCGCGTACCGACTGACATATTGTATCCGGATTCTTTCTGAAATTCTGCTCCAGTTCGCAACTTGCACGTCAGCAGTGTCAATACGGCAGCAACATAGTTTGTTGTAGGGCGTGATTGCACAAGTTTATACTATATGTAGCCTGCTGTAGTTATACAACAGTGGCGTGGAGCAGCAGGACTTGGACTAAGCTTACATATAGTATATAGGACTTGAGGCAAAGATCATAAGATGGTTGCCCTTTGTAAATAAAAGAACAATTGTTATCATTTAACAGATCTAGTTGGAGAAATATTGGCTGAGTGTATCTTCTACTTGCTTCAGGCATAATATCAGTGTAACACAGGTCGGGTAAACAAACCTGCATTCACCAATCAAATTAAAGGTGAACAGAAAGCCTTTTCACGTCTAGCTTGAATCTTTCACTACTTGTTCATTCAATGTCAAGGAATCTAGCAGAAGCAACCGTTTTTAAAACAAAAATTTAACAACAGCTATATTAAATCTAAACGTTTTGGCCGCCTCTAACGGAATTTTGACCACAAAATGACGTCACGCAGCGTTCGATTCGCGTTCGATTGTCGTTTTATTGGCCGCCGCTCTCCCTCATACGTCACAAACGTGGAACGACGCTTTTGAAATGGTAGGTTATATGACCTACTATGGCCTACTTTGGCGTTTTATTTCTAATCAACCACGCAAGTACAAAAATTGCGATTGTTTTTATGAAGTAGACTAGTGGCTACACTAACTAATTTCCAATTTCCATCAACATCTGTGAAATCGCGATTATAGCTTTCTGTTCTCCTTTAATTAATAATTTATGAATGCAAAGTGAAGTATTATTTTAGTCAGTTTCGTTTTCACCGTTTGTTTTCAAATTTTAGTTATATGTAATGGTACATAAATGAATATTATAAGTGGAACTTGAAGAAGTGGCAGTTCAATTGTAGCGAAAAGTAGGCCTATACATTATTTGGGGATTTTGAAGGATTTATCGGGATTACGAGGATTGCGAGCAAGTTTTATTCGCGCTGTCATTGCAATCTTTTGTTGATGCTGTTTACAGATTGGTCCCAAAAACCCGTGTTTTATCCGCCATAATTGAACCGGCGGGGTGGCCGGGGGTTTATCGATTTTAATCCGAACCTCTTTTAATTATTACATTAATATAAATTATCCTACACTGTGCACAACATTGGACATTAGTTTTACGTCACGTGTTATTTAATTAAAGTTTTTTCAGTAAAAAATGGACGACAAAAAAAAACGGGTTTTTCATCTGCAAATGCAACGTATAGGAAGAAATGACTGCTGACATTTGGCTTCGATTGCAATCCAATTTTTTTTGTTTGAGTGTTCCAGGGTTTGGGAATAATGCAATGGGATTTTTTCATCCTTTATCTACCCAGTAGTGGTGCAAGCATACAAGTTTTACTACATTCGCATATGTTGGAACCCTAGGAAGCCATGGTGCCATATCGGATGCGCTATCACCGCCGACAGGAGGCGCTCGTTTGCATTTTTATTGCATGGGATTTGCGAGAGACTTTGCCAGTTTTGGAGAGAGGTCGGTCACGTGGTTGGTTGGTAGGGGGGTGTGTAGGGTTGGCAAGGGGAAAATGGCGATGGTGCGAGAGATATGCATGCGGCAAATAGTGGCGGGGGACGAAAAAGACCCAAGTAATGTTGCCAGAGAAAAGTAAAGATGGTAAAGATGCAGGTGCACGACGGGAAGATGAGACGAGATGGTCGACAAGATGACCCCATGGGGGATAAAAAGTGAGAGGCCATTTGTATGGTCTTTTGGCGGGAAACGAAAAGTCGTTTTGGCGCGCTCCAACTCGTTGCCATGGAAACGGGCTGCAGGCACCGCCCATCTCCCTCCAGCACTCGGCTTTTGATGGCCTTTTCCGGCACTCGTAGGGTTTTACCGTCTACCACCCTTCTCACACACATGCCACACCTTCCTGAAAGGTTGGGTCTGTACGAGATAAATGACACCAAGGCTGATTAAAAATTTAATTTTTCACAAATAAATATATATTTTTGGGTTCCTTCAATGTTTGTGCTTTCCATAATTTAGGCCAGATATTTCTATAGTTGTAGCAAGGGTTGTAGGCACTGTGTACTACTTTATTACAGGTAATTCGGATTTCTAGTGGTGTGGGAAGGGCTGAAATCATGTAACTGGTCCCATAATAGGTATATTTGCAACACAAGTTTTGACCAAATTGCGATATTGTGTCGTACATTGATCGTACATATAGCCTTATTCTTTATTACCCACAATGCATTTCGATATTCGCATTTGTGGACGTAAATGTATACGAATAACAGTTCTGCCAACAGCCACCATATTCTTGTGATGGCTATTTATATGTATAGTGGTAATAATAATACATTGACGAGCAATATATCTTGCTGCTTTTCGGAGAACCAGTGACATTATTACTTGGAACGAGTGCCATGCATGTCGTATATTGGAAAATATTTATATTGTTTTTCATTTGTGAAATACACATTAAGTACTTTCAAATGGTGTATACCGTTATGGATTCTGTTGCAAATGTTGATGGAATGTATTAGTGTAAAATCTTTTCAGACAATAAGTACTCCATACTTTATGCCATTCTCAGAACTTATTTCGGGGTACACTCTGAACAGCTTTATAGATTTGTTTGGCCTACGTTGCCATGGAGATTCATAAGCATGCTTGTGTGTTTATGGTATAAGCGGGATAAATATACGAAGAACCATGTGTGTAACAGCCATTGTTATGGCATTCTTGACGAGGTGCAGAAGTTTGTATTAGAAATGTGTCCTGTAACCTTGGACTCGTATAATGAAGTCCTTTGAGTGCAGTAATAACAGAAGCAATCTGTAATAAAGAGTGCATAAACAAACATGTTAAAGTTGTTTTGGCAGGTTTAACATTCAAGTTGAAAGTTAAAACAATATCTTATATAAAAATCCTATTCAGAATCTTTTCATGTAATTTGTATCCTTTTATAAAACAAGTCAGATTTCTGAAATAATAGTTGTGTTGTTATCAGTGATATTTAGTGTTTCTACAAGAGGAATTTAAGAAAACCGTTTCGGTGAAATGAAATTTTATTTATTTTGCCATAATTTGTAAGAAAAAACTTTTCTGAGGTTAGAAAGCGTTGAAGTTGGTAACGCTTTTCTTCTCTGCTGCCTGGCAACACCGGTGTTTGCCAACGAGGTGGGTTCGCGCCTCGCCGCCTTCCCTTTTTACTTTTTCTTTTCTTTCCATTTTTTTAAAAGAAAAAATTACAACGAATATTCGCATTCACGCTGGATGCGCAATGTTCTTTTTTTCTTGTGCATTTCTCCTTTTCAGTTGCTTTTTATGCGTGGTATTATTTTTGGAAGTTGCGCAAGCGCAGCAAAATGTGTTGTGGCGCAAAAGCGGCTTTATTATTTTTCCAATAATTGTTTGGGACGATCGGTGGGAATTTAGTTTTGCTGTTTTGTCGGTTTTCGTGGTCGTTGTTGCAACGTTGTGAAAAGAAAAGCATTTCGCTTCACAGCGTTATCTTTGCAAGTCGACAAAGAATAATAATTACACTGGCATGGGGCTGTTGTTGAAAGTTTTCCTCATTCGTTCGCCATGTAGATAATTAGCTACTTGAAAGCATTTAATTCTTCATTCTTCCCGCTGAACTACAGGCACAGTAATTTTTTGTCTATTTCACAAGAGAAACTATTATTGTTGAACTAATGCGAGAGCAAACCCGGACAAAATTGAAACAACTTATTGAATTTGCATTGACAGTTTAAAAGCAAGTATTTATTTACGTATATATAAAACTGCTTTTAAACGGAGTGTAGGTTAACATTGATTTTATAAGTTGAATGTATGACTGTGAAATGGGGGAGGGGTTAAATTGAACAAAAGGAATGGGGAAACTCGGCTCCCTTTTACTATAATCAATCAAGATTTGCAAACAGTGAATTTGAAACATTTCCCGTTTTGCAATTGGAGTAGGCATGTATATGTAGTTCTTTTTTTTGTGTGTGTGAGAAAAAGAAAGTGTTGGCTATATTTTCACAAATGTGAGAAATATTGCGGAGTGACACCTTTTTAAAGTCAAAAAGATTAACATGTGCGGGAGATTTGCATCCGGTTGTGTGGCAAGTTGAAAAAGAGAAATGCTGAAATCGATAAAATGTTTCGTTTTATATGAGCTCTCTTTTGTTGATTTTTTGGTCGAGGGTTTGGCCCCTCCCCTTCCTCCCCAGTTTAAAGATGGCCGCCGGTAACACGTGCTCCTCTCTTTCTGTATACAGTATCCTCCCCTCCCCCTTTGCCTGCCTCCCCCCTCATTTGATGAAAAGTTCTTTATGAAAATGGCGACGGCCAAATGATTTGTTCTAATGAATATTTTTGTCTGGCGCTCAAAAACGACGTAACGAAATTTAATATTCCGACTTTTCTGATAATGTATGCAAATGAGATACCAGGATTTGCTTTGTCGGTCGGAGAATAATAAAGGCGAGTCACGTGGGCGTTTTTCTATCATGAATTATGCAATACGTGTCGCCCCCTGCAGGCTTATCAAAAGAGTGGGCAGTGTTGCCAAGTTGCAGTCCGCAGGCTGCAGTCGGCAAATGAGAAGGCGAAATAATGCCAAATATAAGGCATTTATACCAATTTTGCCCCACGGCCCAAATGTGATTAATGAACTCGCTGAATAATATCCTGGCAAAAATGTGCATGGCTGCATGCAAACTTTGGAAAGCGAAAGTTTTCAGGTTACCGGATGGGCGTGCTACTTCGCAACGAGGCCGCCTGTGGCGCTGCGATGCAACTCGGTCCTCTTGGTCGTAATTTCCTCATGTCCCAGGGCACCCACTTTCTGTTTTATCGTTTCGTATCAAACGCTGCTTGCAAAAATAACAATATGCTAAAAATAAAATTAGGAATAGATAAAAACAAAAACAGATGGGTTGATTTCCTTAAATGCTCGGAACAGCTGATTAATTTTCAAATGAGGAAAACGCTTCAACTGCATGAACAATAAATAATCAACAAACAATAAAAACTATAAACGATTCAAGGCTGGGAGGGATGTTATTCTAAGAAATAACTCATTTTCTGTTAAAATTGTAATTGGATTGTTTTTGAGCAATAACACACCTTGGTAATAATGATGTGCGGAATTGCGCCATCTAGCAACAATTTTCCCTACTAAAAGTCGTTGTTTCCTACATAAACCACCTATATTCACCATTTATTCTGCACTGTGCTCCGAAATAGATGTTAAAAAACGTGAATGAAGACATTTTTGAACGTTTTTAGTCTATTACACGGTGACATTGGATGTTGTTGAAATGCAAGGCTTTCCATTTGCTATATTTTTCTCCGGTGGTAAGCCTGTAACGAATGTGGACGATTTCCGAGTTTATTGGACCATTTCGAGCACGTAATCATCCTAAATTTCGTCTCGTGGGAAGCGCCACGGTGCGGCGGCTTTGCGCATTAGTTTGTTGGCTGTGTGTTGGTGGGGGTCACGTGACTCGCCAGATTACGCCAGCTTCGTTGACAAGGGGGAAGGAGCGGCAATGAGGGGGTTGATTGAAATTGCATATGTCTCCGAAACGGGCCGAATAAAAGAACCCCTGGAGAAACAAAAAAATCCCCCTTCCCAATATTTTTTTAATGTGCGTTTCCGGTTTCCATTTTTACGGCCGTTAATATTTTTTAAATTTGTGTTTAGTCTTCCGTAAAACGAAGGGAAAAGATTTCTCTCTCTTTCTGCTCTTGCTCTCTCTGTGGGAGTAGATTTTTCTACTTTCTTTCTTTCCTTCTTTTTTTATTTTCCAAGAAAGTTTTATCCCCGCGTCGCCGGAGAAAGAGAAATAAAGATAAGATTGGAAAAGTTTTGTAGTACAAAGAAAAGAAATGGGAAAGTTGAAGACGAAGGGGGGTTTGGTGGGGGGGGGGGAGGGGGGTTCTTTTAATTTCGTTCTCTGTCGGCTGTTTTCCCAAAGCTCGTTAATTTGTCTCAGCGGGGAGAGTTGAGAAATTTTGAGGAAAAAGGCGGACTCAATCTGTCTCCTCCCACTTTTCTATATACCCTTTTCTTCGCAACCCCCGCATTTTAATTAACTTTTATAATTTTCTTGCCGACCGAGATATAATAACTCGTTGTTGATATTGTCATAAAATAAGAATAGCAAGTTCCCCCAGCCCCCCTCCACTCCTCCATTTAACAATGTATAGTTCCTGGTTTCCATGTTTGTTCAATCTGTTTTATCTCTTCCCCATTGTGGTTTTATGATTCAATGCTTCTTGAAAGTTTTCACCATGCAGTTGTCGCTGCTTCCATATGGGTGAATGATTTATTTAGGACCATGTTTTATATGCAGAAATTTGTGACTGTATTTTATAATGGTAATTGAAATAAATAAATAGTTTGAATGTTTCCATTCAGTTTTATATTATTGCAAATTTATTATTGTAGGTAAATTGAGATTGGAATACGAAAGGGGAGGGGCTAGAAAGAAGAAAGTTCCTTGTTATTAATTAGAGTGACTTTAAAATGTAGTAGTTTTTAAAAGATGAATAAAAAACAGTAGTATGGCCGGGAAAGTTGCAAAGGTTAGTTAAGAGTTTTTGTTGCGATTTTTTAACAGGAGAATTTCGATTTTGGCATGCGGGTGTGAAGGTGGATTTTTTGTACATATACATACTGCAGATGAGTTTTTTTTATTTTTCTTGCGTGTCTCTTCTTACATTTTACGCATGAAGGAATTTTGAAAAGAGAAAAGGGCGAGTTTGATTTATTTGCCATTGCTCGCAGCTTTCACTCTCTCCACGGTAATTCACTTTCTGCTCAGGGAGCTGCGTCACGTGCTTCACTTCCGAATACTTCTCCTTTTTCCCCATGACGAACGTTCATCGAATTTATTTGCCGAGCCGAAGGAAGGAAGGAAGATATGCGATGTGCGCTGTTGCTGCACTCGGCCGATGCGTGGCGCGCGAGTTCTAGAGCCGAGCGCCATCAAGCGGCAGCGACGCGAAACGCGCCGCGCAGAAAACACCCTATCGCCTCTCTTTCAACTGTGCCGCTTCTTTTATTTACATTGCGAAAACAATACAAAACAAAAAGACAAAACAAAGTTTGAAACGAACGATTGTTTGTTGTGTTGGATGAAAGAAAATGGCGCTTGGCTGAAGTTTATAAACACAGGTGAGAAATAATGGGAAAATAAATCCCAGTTAATTACTAGCGGAATAATTGTTGTTGCTTTTTAACCAGTTGGTTCATATTTGTTAACTGGAATGTGTGGGTTATAATTATATTTTAATACAGAACACTGTAATAGCTGCACTTCAATTTGAATATGCTGATGAAAATACTACATGAAATGATCGATTATTCATTTTCTCTTAACCGCCGCAGAGTGGCGCTACTGCTTTGTCATTTGAAAACGGGCAATAGTCAGATTTTAATTTTAAATAATGCTCAACATTTAATTAAATTATGTAAATGTTTGTCATTTACGAAGCACAATACAACCTACATACATATTCCATTATCCGCCTAATGTTCGTTGTAACGGTTTTATTCAAATTTAGTTTTCAAAGTTGTATTTGATATGTATACCGAAAGAAAATTTACATTTTTAAATTACACATATTTAAGTACGTGATGTAATCAAACCATAAATATCACTAATGTAAAAGTGTTGGTTTTATTTATATAGTAATTGCTCAATCAACATATGTATAAAAACATTAAATATAAAATTGTCTATTGAAATATTTTTGTGTTATTACATACGTAATTCAATATTGGCTTAATTTGTGATATTTAAATTATACATGGCTTTATTTTTTTCCGTTGCTTTCCATTATTTCCCACCTGGTTTACAAAACAATGGAAATATACTTGAAACAAAGACATCAAACTGCAAGGACTGTTTTTCAAGAATGTCTACCTTCATGCGCCAAAAAATGCTAATTCAAATTAGGAGGTGGTGTCACGTGACTCTCTATTCCTCCCACTGTTTATGTATATTACGAGACGCGTGTTGCAAGACGCCACGTAGCGTGAAAAGTGCACAACTTACCCCGACTTGTACGTTTGTTTCTCTCTATCTCTCCATGATCACTGCCACGAAATAAATCCGATAGAGGGCGTAAATCCAAGAAGAGTGCGTATTTTTTAATATCACAAAAAACACCGTAACTCGGCGACGTTGTATGACTAGTGGTCCCCAGCTTCGTACACCCACCGGAAGGTGGCGCCACATACTTACCTCCCAATATCACACATACTGGGACGGTAATGGCGGCAAGGGCCTGTCCCCGTGTGTATGTACATGTGGAATAGGTGGCAAGGGCCTTTTGCTAACCCGAAAGTCTCCCAAGAACCCTCCGTCAGCATCGTAGTCATCTTCTTCCTCCTCCTCCTCTTCCTCTTCATCCTCATCTTCCTCCTCAACTTCACAGTTGCCATCGACATCGATGCCATGGTGTGCTTCTGCGGTAGATGGCGCTGCGTAAGAAGCGTCACTGCCTCCACTTCCACTGTCACTGAATCGTGCCAACAAGGGACCTGGAGCCACAGTTGGCCCTGTGGATGTAGATGCTACCACATGCCTCCTGCGCTTGTGTCGCTGGCTGCTCTTGGCAGGGTCCTGGGGCCGGTGGTTGTTGGAAGAGTCCGAGTAGTACGCGGAGGACGGTGTGTCACTTTCGCCCTGTAAAGTTTCTGTAGTGATGTAAGCAGCGTTTTCATATGTACCTGCTGTTGTCCCAGAACACACTGATACCGGTGGGTGATGGTGATGATGGTGGTGGTGCTGTTGTTGGTGGCCGTGTTGGAAGTTCTGCGGCGCAACCTGTTCGGCAACCTGCGAGTACGTGTTCATGCTGTAGGCTCGGTAGTCGCAGCATGGCACTTGATGGCGTGCGTTGCTGTCCCCCATGTTACCATCGGGTGAACCTGAGGCCCTTGAGCAACCCAGGCTGTTGAGTTCGGCGTAAAGAGCAGAACTGTGTTCGGAGACTACGTATGGCTCTTCGCAGTAGCTGTTCTCTTCGGAGCCCACGGAGCTCGAGGACCTCAGAGGACGCTCTTGGCTGTTGGTTCTCCTCCAGAAGCTCCAGCCACCTGCCCCAGCAGCGCCACCTGTTGATGGAGCGTTGGTAGCAGCACCTCGAGGGCCTTTAGGTCTCTGTTGGAGCTGTTTCTCGCGCTTGTCGTCAGGGGGCGCGCGGTTGTGAGCCAAATCGCCAACCGACGCCGCTCCGCGGCGAGGACATGAACTAGTTGAGCTCATTCGAGGCAGGATTGGACACGAATCTACAAACAAAAAACAGGTTATTATATTGTATTGCATACAGTAAAAGCATTATTGGAGCTAATTTCACGAAGGTGTTATTCAGTGGATTACAAATTAGTTGTCATTTATATGATGCACTATTTCCCTGAATGACAACTTGGAAGGTGTTTGTAAGGTATATATAGTTGCAAATACATACCTCCAACTGGCAAGATTTTAAGCCTGTAAAAGTAGCAAAAGGAACGGGTTTTTAGTAAGAGTTACATCTTGGAGAAATGCATGGGAGAGATTGAAAAATTTACCTTTTGCACTTGAGCACAAGGACCATTAGTGTGGCCCCAACTATGGCAGATGCGATGGAAGCCACAATCAAAATGGCAACCCAACCAGCATCTTTGTTTTCACCTGTAAAACACAAACAATAGTACCAATGAATATACCAAATTTATTGACAATATTATTGATGTGAGTAGAAATTAATTATGCATATTGTTTAATTGTAGTTAGGCCACAGTGCGAACAATTTCAAATTGATGTTTTCGCAAACAGAATGTGCGGTTTGTGACTGTAGATGGCGCCACGCGACAAAGGACAAGGCTGCAAAATGGCGATCGATATACAACGCAAATCATGAACCACATTTGTGCGCCCTCTGGTGGATATAGATTCCTCTGTGGCCGGCCAATGTATGTATCGATTGGCAGGCACGCTGTTGCTCTGTTTCCACACACACACACCCCCCTCCCTTTTTTTCCCCATGTTTACTTTCCTGATGAAAGCATGACATAGCTATGTGGTGGTTATACATACATTTTATTCCCATTTAATAATAGTCAGTTATGTAGTAAAACGTTGTGGGTTATTGGAAGTTGGATGAGATTGCGATTGCATTGCTATAATCTTATTTTGTTTGGAATGCTATGTTATTGGTAGCCATATACTTTTTATTGGACATCGTTGAGGAAGAAATATTGCTAGCTGTCATGCCAGAACATTGTCCTTCTCCTGTTCATGCAGTAGGGTTATATTATTATATAGCTTCTAAAATTCATGCAGCTATGCATGGGAATTTCCTAAATGAACTCGCAAACTACAGGGACCAATAAAAACTGAATTGCAGTAATAATATTCTTGGCCAAAACCCCATTTAGAACTTTGTATAGTCCCTAAAAATTGTAAATTGTCCTTTGATAATACAAGCAGAAAATATAACGCTTTTCTGTATAGGCCTATATATATTTATAAATGTGGAAAGTCCACGGTGTTTTATGATGTTAAAATGCGAAGCCACAAAAAACATTTGACATAAATGTGTGTATTTTACACAAATGAAATGCAGGCCTAAAAATGTAGTTCAATTTTTCTTTGATGTTATGCTTGCAGGAATGAATTCACTTTGAAAACGTGAAGCTGTCTTATTTATTACCTGTTCCACAATGGCATTTGTAGATAAACTGGTTTTAGACCATGAGATAGGTAATAACAATCATATAATACGTGAACAGAACTCAATTATTTCAGTTGCATTGGCAATGAGCTTGAAAGATTTCATTGGCTGGCAGTGTTATTTGCAACCTATATGGCTAATATACAATAATAAAAGACAAGAGGAAAGAAAAAGTGAACAAGTCATGAAATGTGGCCCCTGCGTCAGCAGGGTATTTCACGAGATGTGTTCGGTGTTTCAGGTTTACACGTGTCACGTGTTCATAAATAGGCGGCAGACCACCCATGGTTTTGTGGAAGGGGTCAATGGGGTCTTAAGAGGGGTGAATAGTGTCATGTACTGGACCACGCAAAATCCAGTATACCTACCTGAAACTTGGCAATTAATAAAATGTTCAGCACTGACATTTCCCTCCTATTTATCGCCACTTTTCTCCCCATTTCGTTCACAGGTAAGCTATAATATTGGCCCACCTGGGAACTAAAACGAAATCTATCAACTTGATCGTTCAGATCAATCACCTCTCATTTATATACGTATAACCTGCCTGTGCAACGTTGAAACCAATTTTCATTTCTTTGTCAATATTTTTTCTTCATATACAAAAATCCTCGTCGTAATTGTGAAGAGGTTATATGAACTACTTTGGGTGAATTTTTCATGATTTCTTTTTTTCAAAAGAAAAGTATTCATGCATTTATGACTTCAAAAGTTGTTAAATCTTGATGTGCAGCCTAGAAAAACAGCAAAACAGCACATCATTTTGACGGTAATGAGTTGTTTGCAGAGTTTATTCCAAAGAATAACGAAAAATGTAACACTTTTTTGTACGACTTTCTGTATGTATAGTGATTTCACTTTTCCAGTTTTTCTCAAAGCAGCTAAAATGCACGTTGAATTGTTTCTCAAGGCTGCATGTCAATGATGTCATAATGTCATAAATATAGTAATAATTCATTGAAAGAATGCATGTACATGTAATTTAATCTCACGCAATGAATGCGCAGATGTTTTATTGCCGCCATTACGCCAGTCAGTCCAATCTGAATGTACAAATCACTCCAGTTCGTTTTCCCATGCATATCATCTATATGTACAGTGTAAATTGAAACTCTTGATTCAGTATGTCACCAAGGGGTTTTTGATTAACGGTGCAGATCCATGTAATATAGTGTAATGTGTTGCGTGTGACTGGTGTACACAATGTGTGGAGACTGGGGAGGGGGGGGGGGGGCACTGGATGTGAATGGTAATTGAAGTGTTGATTATTACGTTTGTTGCCACCGTGTGACTGGATTAAATATCTTCATCGGATATTATTACGTGCTTTGTTTGCTTTAAAGGGGGCAGGATGAGGAAAGGGGGGGGGGATGGGTTGGTTTGAAAAGCCCCTAAACCAAAATAGCCTTAGGAGGATTTAGGGTTCTCTCTCTCTCTTTCTCTGTGTTCACTCACTGTTGGCAGGTGAACTTGAATTTGGGGGTCAGTCGAAGTTGCAATGATCGCCCCTAGGCTTTTTTCCATACAAAAACAATGTCCGTCGAATTTTTCATCGTGAGTCGATCGTAAACGCAAATTTTTCACGTTTGTAAATATAGGATGAGAGCTATATAGAAAGAAAGGGAGAGAGAGAGAGTGGACCACCAACGACTTGATTCAACGTAGAACCCGCCCATTTTTTGAGGCAAAATGGCTGCCAAATGATGCAACATTAACTCGCTCGGTTGCGTGCCACTCGTTATAATTTCCTACCAATTTAGAAACTTGTGATTTATTCCTTCCGACAACAAACAGTCCATATGTAAATTGAACAAAGCGAAGGCAAAACGGCATCCATTTGTAAGCGCATGCAGATAGGGCACATCACCGTATAGTATATACGACCCCTGGCGTTTGAAATTCGTACTAGTAGGACATTCCCACACATTGTAATGAAACAATAGCAGCTGTTGGTTAAAAAAAATATGCCATGGATAAGATATACGCTTCTGTTAGACATAAGTGCGGTTTTAGGGTGGTGGGAGTGGGGAAGGTCATGGATTCCAATATTGACCCCTGTGTACATATTATTTTCCGGGTAACTTTATATGAAGACGTCGGCGGTGGTCTTCAATAGTTGTTTTTTACGTTATGTTCGCTCCGATTGAGGCTGTCATCGAAGCTGCCCCTCAACCCCACCCACCTATCTCCTAAAGACCAAAGGGGGTCGTTCTCAAGGTGAGACCCACCACCTCGATTCCACGAAACCAAAAAAAATCAAGAAGAAATCCCCCTCATGCCTAAATGAAAAAGAAAAAAAGGGGAAGAAATGTAAATGTATAGTGATTGGCATGCGCCCTTGTTGTGTTTTATATTCACCGATGTGGGCGGACTTTACCGTGGATGTATAATCAGAGATTTAATTTCTCGTTTATGACGTGGAAAGGCGTGGTTTCGTCAATTTAGTGCTTCAAAATACCCGAATTTTCTGCTTCGCTATCATATCTATATACATTTTCTGGTAAACCCACTGCGCACGCATATCATTATTATTGATAGAAATGTTAACGTTTTTGTTGCGTGCAATTATCGAGCTGTTGGACCACAAAGATGGCGCTAATGACTCGCAGGAAGTGCTCAACCAAGGGGTTACCCCCTCTTTTCTCCTTCCCCAGTGGGAGTTAAAAATGTTGCCCCTTTCAGATTTATTGTCATGTTCGTTATGACCTCGTACCGAAAACGCTACCTTAGGGAATAAACGCCCATTGTTACGTCACAGCGCCCCCACACGGCGAAAAGGACAGGTGATGAAAGTGCTCGCTTGTTACCTGTTCCGAGTTTGGGGCATTTTAGATTTTGTAACTCGATTTACAACTTCTACCAGGGAAATGGGTTTTCCCATAGATGCATAGAACAAGATTTTAAATGTAATTGATTTGATAAGTTTTAGCTATAATTCCAAAACATATAATAATGTAAACTTGGTTGTGAAAATATTATTGCAGCATGCAATTCAAGTGTTCAAATGTTACAAATGAATATCCTTGTTTGGTTAGCAGGTTTCAGCTTTAAATGCCATGAGAAATAATGTTGAATGTTGTTTACATTGCAGATTATACGTATCTACACGTACAATTTACTAAAAGGCAGCCATGACATTTCAACTGAACTGTAAGTTTGCACAGCAATTGGTATTTTTAATTACAGCTCTAATTAAGTGTATATAGGCCTAACCGAAACAATCATGTCCTTAATTGAAGATGTTTCACGATAAGGGAGTGTTAGTAAAATATGACACAACTTGATAATTTTCACTTGGTGTTTGCCAACATAGTTAACACAAAATATAACATGCATACATTTGAATATTTCGAAAAAAATTTTTTTTGCAATGTTGCAATGTACCCATAAATTCCCACATGCACAATTGTACTGTATAATGCATTATTTATTTGCTGCAAATATATTATTTATAAAATGCCATCCCATGGATCCGCATACCCAAAACCCCCATAGGGTCTTGCATTTGAAATGCGCGGTTTGAACTGAACCCCCACCCCCTCCTCCTCCCAATTCCGGATAACGATGGCGTATTACTGTTTTATATACAGGTTTATAATACAGCCTGGTGTATATTTTGTCCGTTGTCTGCAATTTAATCTGGAGAAAAGTTGAAGGCGACGTTTGTGAATTTATTACTGGAGACGTTAAAAGTTTTATGACGCAATTCGGTTTTAAAGACGAAATGTGGGACTAGCCCCTAAACTCTCGTTGCTGTCAAAATGGCGGCATTTAATGGTTCGGTCACTAATAGTAGACCTATACCTTATATAGCTATAGGTAATATCAATATATATGGTTGGTGTGTTGTGTAGGGCCATTATATGAGCGAGGCTTATGTGCATGTTATCAAGTTTTGCGATGAAATATTTGGGGAATTCGCGAATTGAACTTGCAGTATATGGGCCATTTTTCTGCATGACTTGCTTGATGTGGCACTGAAAGAAAACGTTTGAAGAATGAGACATTGGCGTATGTCTAAGAATGTTAATGAAGGATATAATAGCGTTCAATAACGACACGTTTTACCACGGCTATTTGTATGCAAATGAGACGGCTGCAATTAAGCCTACAGTCATTATTGAAATGTGTGTGAGAGAGAGTCGAGTGATTTATCGGTTTGCCTGTCATCGATCCACTTTCACCAGCTGTTTTTTTCTTCAACTATATTGCAGACTTATTACTGCCGGAAAAATAATAGGTAGCCAATAACATAGCATGATAAGGGCTGTAGCACATTACAATGTCCCTTCATGGTCCCATATATAATATAGCAACCGATAGCAACTATAATATCTCTGAATTTATAGACATGGCCAATTTATTGTAAGTTTTTTTTTTTAATACGGATATTTTGTGTCCCATGGAATTTGATTATAAGCTGCATGTCATAAGGTAGAGTTAACTGACAGGGTGGCATATACTGTATAAAAGGTGTGGCCAGTCGCCTTTGCATTGCGCCAAAAAGCCGAAAACCACGTGACTTGTTGTCGTGCGGTTTAATTAACATGGGTACGATGAGACCGCAACTTTTGGTCACAATGTGCTCGATGGGGTAGGCATATAGTATATATAGAGGGACTTGTCCATTGTGTGGAATAGACGCGCCCTCTGCAGGGCGTCCCGAATACCAGCACCTGGAGCCATTTATTATATTAGACGGCATATGGGGGCGGTCACGTGACAAGGCGGAATTAATCTCGCTTACCCCATTGTGAATTCACATATCTCACCATCCATATACGTGTAATATACAGGCAATAAACGAGCAAATAAATATTTCACGATGAGTTCGAGCTTTCAGACCACCCACATTGAAACTCAATTTGTTTGCTGCATATATAAATGCAACCACAAGTTAAATTGTTTGGTTCGTTTGACCAGTCAAACCACTGCAGTAGCTCAGTGCATGCATGCCATCGATTGAAGCCTGTTAACTATAGCTGTATGGCCAGCACTATATAATGATTGATATAATTGTTTACTTTACCCAAACTGGGTGCCACTTGAACATCGCTCCCATTGGATCCCAATGCCCAATCGCATAGAACACAAGTATGGCGGCCATCTTGAGGAGGTCGAGGGTGGTGACTGTGGTCATCTAGTTCTTGCTCGTTCTCGCTGGCCAGTTGCTCTTGGAAAACGTGGAGCATGAAGGAAGGTAATGGAGGAGGTGGTAAAAAGTTGAGCAGTTCTGCAGGTGGACCAGGAGAGTCGCAGTCGAACGGGCATTGAATAGGCGTGATTGTGGTTGCTGCAGGTGTTGTCCGTAATGGCGGCGGCGGCGCTGTAGTCGTTATGCATGGTTGCGGCGCTGCGATCGCCACCAGCCAATAGACGAACAACCGCAACCGCAACTGCATCGTCTTCACCTGTTATTCATAGATAAAAAACATCAACATTATTGGCGATGCATTCGAAAATATTCGAAAAGTTGCGGTATATGATGTATAGTTGTCGGCATAGCGTCTATCTTATAAACCCACGTGGCAATTTACTGTTGATATGACGTTGCCATGACGACGAGAACGACCGCAGCAGGAGACAGCTGCTGGTCACAGTCCTATATACTGTATATAAGATGATAATAAAGGAAAAGGTTGTTTGGTGCATGGGAGAAATCAAAAGAGATTTTGGGCAACAGTTTTCACCTCGTTGCTCCAAGTTTTCGTTTTCTTTTTTGCCACACAAGGAATGAGATTGTTTTTATGGTGATGGCCAGTGCTATAGTAAAAAAAAAACAGTGGGCCATATATGTGTACTGTGATTTGATCATTGATGGCAACTGCTGGAAATATGATAATTTCACTCGTAACTATATATTCATATAGCCCTATCAACAAAAGTGGTTCAAGACCTAATTTATGATTAGGCTTGCTTGTATGAGTTTATGTATAATAAATTGCGCGTCCAACAATAACTTATTACTGTATATGAAAAATCTAGGCTTTTTATTGCATGGGAAAGGTTTAGTTGAAAAAGAAATTTGTGGCAGTTAATGGTTCGGAGATGGAGAAAACTTAATTATATTGTCCTTTATGAGATACATATGCGCAATAAAAAATGGCGACTGGGTGTGTTTGAGCTGTGCATTCAAGGTTGGTGGATATTTTTATGAAGATAACGTAATCAAGAAGCCCGTCTACTTGATTTATGTTGTTCATAGTGAGACACGAGACAGACAATTTATAGTTGCATTCAAGCATTCAAGGCAAAACACGCCCATTAGGCCTAAATACTACATGCTAAATGGTAAATCCATCAAATGACAGAGGTAGTGTACCTTGCAAATTGCACCGAATTCCTTTCATTGTCATATCTGAAAATTATGCAAGATAATCTAAGGGATCAATAATTACTCTGCATGATATTTAAACAGCAAAAACGCAGTAAACTGTTTCACTGTTTTCCGTAGATTTACGATGAGATTGTCGGATAATCGAGTTTGGATTTTTGGAATGAGTGGATGGCTTCATTATTGGGCAGATTTGAGGTAAAGTTAAGACGGTATTACGTTTCTGGGGTTTGCTGATACAACTATCAAGTACATAACAACCGACCACCAAGGTCATTTGCTCTGTTTATCCTGTCATTTTATCGACTACTCTTCTGAATTCCTCTCCATGATTTATATACGTTTCTTCTCTGGAGTGCCTTTGTTTCTACTCTCATCTTTTTTTGTGCCCGCTCTTCTCTTTAAATTGTCTTCTTGGGTCGTAAGATGAGCGGAAGAAATAAACAAGCCACAATAGGCTCGTTTCGGTGTCTCGGTGTCGCCATCTTGACGTGGCAAATTGTACTTTATTCGTCGTTTCATAACGTACGATTAGGAAGACTGTTGGATGGGAAAAGGGGAGAAAATTGTTTGTGATATTTGCACTTCTCTTATGTATATTGTGGAGTTTCACTGGCATAAAGTCCCTCGAAGTTTGACAAGTGCAGAGAAAATGCTGAAAGTGAGAAGTTTGATGCATTTTACAAACATGGTCCCAAACCCTAAATCACGCTTATATACAAAACTTGGAAGTGGATGCGAACGACAGGGAGGGGTGGATTTATGTACATTTTGTATGTATAGAGATTGTGATGGACGTGTCATTTCAGGTGAAGGTGCACGTGTTCAGTTTACCAGGAAACAATGGGTGGGAACGACAAGAAAACCCTGTCAATATTTGAATAGTTGGAGCTTGTTTGAGAGTGACAGCAACGCCCTCTGTCGGAGATAAACGAGCAACAAGCAAAACTAAGTTCGTATTTTTTAACCTATACGTTTTATGATAATATTTTTATCTGCATATAAATACATTCTGCAAATATAATAATTTTGAATTCACAATTAACTTTAAAGGAGAACAGAAAGCATTTTCATGCCCTGCTTGAATCTTTCACTGTTTATTGATTGAATGTCAAGGAATCTAG
>JAQIWR010000602.1:0-18809 GCA_034695945.1 Glomeris hexasticha
ATTTTGATCCGTTTTCTATGGGTTCGGGATTGTGTGCTGCAGTGGGTGGAGCTACGACTTTCTTGGGCGGAGCCTAGCGAAATTGGTCAATTTGGGAAAATGAGATTATTACTATTCCTTGACCAATAAGGCATCTTTGGTCGATGTTAGCCACACCCATACACGCTATAACATCTTTCTCATTGGTCAAACGAGGTCGCTATCAGCTTGCATTCCCCGTTTCACCACTTCTCGTAGTGCAACTTTGAACGCGGTTTTAGTATATATTTATCAAAATTTGAAAAACCTTGGAATCGGGACGCGTTTAACAATTGGCCCTTTTCAGTGTTGTCATATTGACTGAAAAAAGCTCTAAAAATGGCGTCCTTAGTGAGGAAAACTTGTTCATGACCATTGGGGTTGCATAATTTTTCTCACTACAGCCTCCATCTTGGCAATGGGAGGCTGTAGTGAGGGTCAATTAATTACATTTTAACTCAATTGCATTTTGACAAAACCACACCCAATCCATCTATTTCTGGATACCAAGTAGAGTCTATTTCAACTCAACCTGATGATTGGCAGGCTAGACTCGTTGTTTGTGGGTGGACACATTCAAATTAAACCCCGCCCATTTTGTACTTCAGTGTCAAAATGACCCTTATCAGTAAGCACCTCCAAGATGCAAGCCGAGATGGAGACTGTAGTGGTGCAAATTTATGCAATCTGACTGGCTGAAAACAGGTTTCCCCACTAAGGACTCCATTTTTCGGAGGTTTTTTCAGCCAATAGCAGAACAATGAAAAGAGTCGATAATTGCAGGCATATTATATTAATTGACCGATTTCAGTGGCCTGCCATTGGTTCAGAAAAGTTCGACAAATGGCGTCCTAATAGAGGAAAACTTGTTTTCTTCCAATCAGAATGCGTAATTTGCCTCCTTACGGACTCCATTTATTGGAAATGGGAGGCGCTTACTGAAATCGGTCAAATGGCCAAAATAGCTTGACGCTTTGCGATTGGCTGAACAATAAATGGGCGTGGTTTTTATGTATCCATCCACAATTGTCCTATCCCAGTAAGCACCTCCCACTGCCAATATGGTGGCCAAAGTGAGGAAAATGGCTGCCAAAGTGAAGCAAAAGCTGGAATCTGGTTGACAGAAAACCAGTTTTCTCACACAATGACGTCATCTCGAAAATTGTTTCAGCCAATGGTGGCTTATGTGGGATAGGTCAATTGCAGTTTATACTGCGTTTCATTAGAAGGAACGAGTTTTGCACAACCCTGTTGAGTGTGTATATCAATGTGCCGTAAGGAAAGAGTTCATGTCCCAGTGACGTCACTGTTTGGCGATTGGCTGCGCCACCAAGTGACACCGCCGCGCATGTATCTCATGAAAACCCCGGTCTGTAATGCGGTCGACTTCCTCGTTGCTTCTATTGAAACGCAGTTTAGTACACTAGATATGTAATTTACTTATGTAGCTTAAAGGTGAATTGACAAGGTTTTGTAACAGTACCCTGGAAAGTGTGTAATTCTATAGAATTTATCCCAATAAACTGAATGGTGCAAACAAAACATTTTTAAAAATTGGTAAAAAAAAGTTACGAGTAGTTAACGAGGGCGGTGTCATGGCGTCATGGAGGGACGGTGTCACCGTGCTGGTGCAACAGTGTCCTGTTTTGGCAAAATTTGAATTTTCAGAGCTTATTAATGGCGCTCCAGTGTACATCTGTCACAATATACTACTCTGACATGAAACTAAATAATTAATATCTCTAGCAATAATGCTTCAAATTGCCTCAAATTTTGGGCAATAAAATGATAGTTTTTTCAGGGTATGTTGCAAAACCTGGTCAGTTCACCTTCAATATTAAATTGCAAATTCACAATAGATACAAAAAAAAATAAATTTATGCGTATATTAGCAATTTAACAATTGAGGTTAAATGAGAATAAGAAGCATGTAAGTGTTAAAGTCCGAATGTCTGAAAGACTCATGGTATGCATGTTAGGGTTGATGAACATTGAGAGGAAATACTATTATGTGTGTCCAGGGCGCAGCAGAAATGGTACTCAAAGAAAATCGCCATCCAGGAGCACTTAAAGATGAGGTCACTTCTCCAGGCGGGTCAACCATTTATGGCCTACATCACATGGAAACCAGCGGTGTTAGAGGCATCTTGATGGGAGCCGTGGAGAAGGCGTGTCACAGGGCAACGCAACTAGGGCAACAACCATAGCAACCATATATACCAATCCAAACACACACACACTTCAGTTTCACTTCTCAAACTTCATAATTAAATAACTGCTCAATTTCCAGTTGTGAGAATCCAATTAAAAATCATACTGGAAGTAAGACCATGTAGGGAATAATTAAAATTATAAAATTTCATTGTAATCTATGTATTATGTGCATTGGACTTCGTATTACAGTCAACTCGTGAGAACATAGATTGGTGACAGTAAAAATCCATTTTATTTATGTATATGTAACTGAACCTTTTGTAAATATGTTTCAATAAAGCTTATGCATTATATCTTATATGTAGATATTGTTAAAAATGTGTGTCTAATGGCTAATAATTAATTTACAGAATATCGCAAAAGCTGTTAAAAATATATTACAATTAAACTGATTTGAAACTAATTATGCACTTGGCAAAAGTTATTAATTTTTATGTAATTGTATTGGAATATTTGTCTAAAAATGTACAATACAGAACAACAGCAATAAATATTATTTCAAGAACTTTAAATGAATATTTTCTTTAAAGCAGCTGAATTTTCACTGATATTGTTTTGACGCAAAATATATCAGAATTAACTTGAAAAACGATGATAACAAAGCTTTCAAGTTGGGTATGTATTCGCCAATGTACACAATTTTTTGATAGTCACACGTAACAACATCAAAATTAAGATATCAGCATAAGCTATTAGTGCAGAGCGTTTATCTACCTACGCAATTTACCTTTAGCAACGCTGATAAATATGTTTCTGTAATCAAGCCTGATTTCCGACTGCTCGCAACAAGTGGCTGAAACAAACAAATAACACCTCAAACTATTTATATAGCTACATAGTGCATTTCATTTTAAACTATTATTATTGCATTTAAGTACATGCTGAACATCCATTTAAATACACCAAGCTAGCCATTTCTGCCCAATCTATCGATTCAACATCCACACAGAAATTAAAAGCCAGCTTAGCATTGCCGAGCATTGCAGAGAAGCGTAGGGGTCGCTTTTCATCGTGCCATGCAACGAAGCCAACCCACACATCTCTCATCTCCCTCTACATATCTCTCTGCCCATTCCTCCCACCACAAAAAACCCTCAAAATCCCCTTAAACCCACACGTTACCCCGTCACACACTCCAAGCACATCGTCCCAACTCACCGCAGCAAACACGATCTTTGCGCGAAGCGTACCGACAACAAGCCGCTAGCCGCTTCGCGCAATCGCTTTTACCCATGTCTGTGGCGATCGATCGATGACGTCACCGGCGTCGCTTCGCCATTGGTGCAGATTTAACGCATTCTATTAAATTTTAACGAGCTATGCATAATGCGAGGCGTTGCATGGTCAGAGAGAGAGAGGGAGAAAGAGAGAGGGAGAGCGAGAACCGTAGCGGTGTGCGGGGAGTTGCTGCCATTGGCATTCGGAGCGAGCTCAACTCCGCTTAATGCGAACTGCATTCAGGTAGGGTGGCCATGTTGAGCTGGCACCGAGCGTCGACAGGCTGGAGCGCCACTCAACCACCCTAGAAGCGGGCTGTGGGGGCAGCGAATGACTTGCGGTGTTACGAGGACCGTGGAGCCATCGAAGCCGCTGTGCGGAGAGGAGGAGGAGGGAGTCGACTGGGACGACGACCATAACAACATGTCGGATGAGAAAGGTTTGGTGGTGGGTGCTGCCAATGCAGCCAACCTGCCGGATTTGAGCCACCTGACCGAAGAAGAAAGGAGGATCATCGAGTCTGTGATGGCCAGGCAGAAGGAGGAAGAAGACAAGGAGCGAGAGATCATGAGGTAACACGCATCATCCTCACTGCCGTTATACACCACGGACGCCATCTTGTCCTCTACATATAAACCTTGCGTTGCTCGTGTATCATTCACCTTGTTCACCAATTTCCAAACATTTCTCCATCCATCCTGGTGGAGAAGTGGAGGAAAGTGGGCGCAATGCGGGCAAGCCGACCCAGTGCAGCTGGCAGCTTGCAATGCGGGCAAGCCCAACTCGTTTCTTTCGTATCAATGGTGGCCGTGTTCACGTTTCGTAGACTAGCTGAAGAAATGTGTGATGAAATGCAGTGTGGAATTCTCACAGTGTGTGTATGTGTGAGTGTGTGCAGTGAATACTATTGAGGGAAATTAATTATGGTCGGATTTAAGTGGAAAGTATAGTTTTAGGGTCAATGTTGACAGTGGAGCAGGGTTTGGATGGGAAATGCAAGCTGCGTTTTAGCATTGAAAACGTTATTCCATTAATATATGTAGGCACATGTTTTATGTAATGATTTGGTGGGACGTGCACATAATGGGTTCATGTGTTGGAATCAATTTTTAGGGTTAACAGTTGGCAGGTTGGTGGAATAAAAACCGAATGAACCAAGTAATTATGGTGTGGTGGATAATAATGTTATAACATTCAAGATGTCTAGTTACATATTGCGAATTTTAAGAACCTATTTTCATGAATTTCATATAAAAAAAATTACTTGTTTTGCTTAAATTAGAAATGACTTTTGACATTCATTCATAAACTCATATATCGTTTTATTACACCAACATAATTAACTTAGAGAATTCACTTTATATCACCATTTAACTCAAATAGATTCATTCAATTCATTTAAGTTTATTTAAATAATAACGCAAATAAAATCCAACTAAACTACTGTAAATCATATGCCTAGCAGTTAGTTGATTTTATACCATTATTTTACTAAAGTTATAATTACTAGTTATATAGTTTGATTAAAGTTGCAATTTATTTATTTTACAAATATTTCACAACTCATTTATATTCATTTTCTATGGTATTATTACTATTTATTTCCTGTATATTATAATCCCAATTTCCAAGTTTTATTACGTCACTTAATTATTGCCATATTTCAAATTTTTTTGAAAAATTTAAAAAGTATTGTTATGTAAATAATTACATATGACAGTGTATTTTAATCATTTCAATTCACTGCATCATAAGTATAGCCTATAGTGTTTCAAAGTACCACACAATATATATTTAGATTAAATTCATTCTACAATAAACGGGTATTACACATTACAGTTAATTAAAGTAGTTTTAAAAACGAATAAACTATAATGGGGGAAAATATTTCCTAAATTTCAGGAGTTATTATATCCTGCAAAATATTTGTTGTACATATTTATTAGGCTAAAAGTATTTGAAATTTGGTGTGGGGTACCATAGGAGTTTCGCCGCAATCCAGTGATTAATCGACATGTTGCAGTTTGTATAAGCAGTGAAACGATATTTTTATTGTGTGGTATATAAAGTTGAAAGTTGTAGATATTTGTTGTGAGGTACAACAATGAACGCTGTAGGGCCAAATCGATAATGCGTGCTGAAAGTGAGCTAAGCATGAATGTGCGCTGCCTGCAGCTCGGAAATTAAAATCTGATACTGAAATCAAAAGTTGTATTCAGAGCTGAGTGCAGTCTCGCGTGTATTGCCAGCATTTCGATATTTACCAAATCATATCGATAATAATTCACATCCAGAAACAACTCAAAATATACAACATTTTACAGTCCAAACTCAAGTCATGCACACTCGCATCTCTTACAAATATTCCATCAACTCAACTCTATTAAATGGCATATTCATACTCAATCACAGGTTTAACTAGATTTATTACAACAATTTTTATAAATATTTTTATTTAAAGCTTCCTGATAACGTTTAATATTTGCATGATGTAAAAATAGTTTTAATGGAAAAATAATTTTGTTTTTAAAGGTGAACTGACATGGTTTTGTAAGGTATCTTGAAAGTTGCATGGCCTACACGAAGAATAACTATGAATAAATTTAGCAAGTGCTGCAGCTAGATCCAGTGGAATTTAGTACAAATAGTTATATGAGCATTTAAAAGTTGTAAAGTTTGTCAGATAGGAGGCTGGCTAGCATAGAAAAACATCCTAACTTAATTACCCCATCGAACTTTAAGTGCTAATAACTTTTTACTATGTACTTCCAAATTTACTAGTGATAATAGTTTTAAAACAATTTAAAAGTTACTTGCAACTGTCTAGATTGATCACCTTATACTACGACTCTTTACTCAACTACCTGAATATTATATATTTTATATTAAAGGTGAAATGACACAGTTTTGGAATATACCCTGAAAAGTTCCCAGTTTATTGATTCAATGCCAATAAAAAACATTGGCACAAACGAATGTTTTATAAAAATTAGTAAAAAAAGCTACGACTATACTCCATTTCGCTATTATGAACGAGGAAGTCGACCGCATTACAGATAGAGGTTTCGTGAGATATATGCGCGCTCCGATTGTCAGCCAATCGCCGAGCAGTGACGTCACATTCGTCCCTCTAGGATCTGAGCGCTGTTCCCAGATTCAAGCAATAGGACAGGAACTCTTGGAACTCTTTTCTTGTGGCACATTGATGTGCCACAATGTGACGCCGTGGTGTCATAGATGTGTGATGTCACGGCGCTGGCGTCATAATGTCCTGTGGCGAAATGTGCGCCAGCCAATGAGGCCGTCGTCTATGAACGGCAGAGAACGTCATAGCTGTTTCAGCCAATGAAAGCGTTGACTTCACCTTTATGAATAACAAATTAACTGGTGGTACCTTCCACCTGTTGCTAGTGAATAAAAGGGCATAACAACAGTGTGACCCATACATGATTGGCATTTGGAGAAATTTGGGAAAGTAATGTAAGCCAATTCATAGGAAATGGACCTCTTCGAGTGGAGAGACGTAACCTATAAAGGCACAATAAAGTGTGGGCTGTTCCTAGAGCAACAAGGGTTATTACAAATTCATAAAAAAAATATTTTGGAAATATATAACAAAGTAATTGGTTATAACTGTGAAATGCTAATAATTTGTAAGTTTAATAGTAACTTATATCCAGGCTGTGGGGCATATTCCATAATTTCTCATTTCGTGTAATTGCAGATTTGTTCTTTTTTTTCTTTTCCAAGTCTAGAGTGTTTATATGCAAATGAGAAAAATGTAGTAGGCTGCATGGTCGACTGCTGAAAATGTATTCAAAAACACACCTTCAGCTTGTATAAGCCAGATTAAAACTGCTAGAACATTGTGGTATGTTTCACCGAATACAGATTTGATAAACCATGTTGGCGCAATTAAACACAGCATAATATGCAAAATTCATAAGAACAACTTTAAAAATGTTTTTAACTTATGTGAGTATCCTAACTGTTATGCTCCACACAAACGTGCAAATTCACATGAAATTGTAAACTTCAAAGTAAATTTAATTTCAATATAGTAAACAATTATTAGCACTGAGAGTTCGACGGGGTAATTAAGTTAGGAGGTTAGCAATAAATGCTACCTGATCTCCTATATCTGGCAAACTAACAAACTTTTAGTGTTACAAACTTTGTTGCTACTTCCCACAGAGATTTTGTTGCAACATTTGCTGTCTACATAGTTATTCTTCGTGCAGATTAAATGTAAGGGTACCTTAAACAATCGTGTCCGTTCACCTTTAAATAAAGCAAAGTAAAGTTGAACTTGTTTTCTGATTTTGATGGAAACTCGGCCAATCCTTAATTAGATTTCCCTGGTCTCCAAATTGGAGTAATGGAGTAACAACACTATTTGAGTATTTGATATCAAAATGCACGTTTATCTAGGTAAGGTGGATGACGTCATGGAGATGAGTGAGGGGAAAGTCCAGTAAATCCCAATTTTGCTCTCGATAATACACGGTGTTCAGAGGTTGTACATGGGTGTAAGGAGGAGGGGGAGGGGCTGTTATAGAAGGGGTAGTTGTTTTATTCGTGGACCGAATTAGTGGTGCATTTAAGCGGAAAACACGCATCGACGCCCTGTATAAACCCTTGCAGCTGTGATTTATTGTTTTGTTTTCTTGAGTCTTTAACTACTCCTCTTATATGATCAATGGTGTAGAGATCGATAGTGGAGCGGCTTGTGAAGTGAACACTTTCATATTTTGCCCCACTGCAACCGCTACTTAATATACCATCACATCCTATCCCAACAACTAAGTAACAACTTATCAACTTTAAATAACTGCAAAATTCCCGTTTGTATCAATGCAAAGAGTTATTACAATCAAACATATAACATTGTGCTAGAAATTGCAATTTTTCGACATCAGCACGTGTGAACAAAAGCTCCACCAAAGCTCCCACTTTTTGTTTGCTTTTTGCCCTCCATATATACCCACTTCATCATTTTTTGTAAACTCTTTGAGTGAATGATAGTTTTTTCTGTTTTTTTCTTTTTCCCTGTGTACTTTTTGACTTAGTATCGTAAGGGGAGTCTTCACAAATGACGTCATCGTGAACAGTCATTTTCCCCAAACTATTCCTCGATCCTCCCCATAATGACAAATCACTTCTCGATTTTGTTTTAAGAAATTGATATTTAATCAAACATACATTTGAAGAAGTGTCTATTAGAAAATGTAGAAAATGGACAAACTGGGAAACTTGGTGAAATTAATTTTGGGATTTAGGAATATGAAAAAGTGAAACATTGTAAAATGAAATAAAAATAGTAGTTGAAAACAAATATTAATTATTTCAAAATTAAGTGATAATACATGTTTTCAATAAAAAACACTTCTTTTCAAATTGCACTTTATAATCCTGTATTCATTTCCTGAAACTGAAATATGCCAAAAACCCTATCCATAAATCTGCCATTTCATTTGTAAAATTTTGCTGCCGTTTATATATTCAAAATATTAATTATACTTAATCATATGACAATAATAAAGTAATTAATTTTGGCTTGATCCAATGTATTCCACTTGCAGACCATTATGAAAGAAATTAAATTATTATTAAGAAAATAACCAAGTTTATGAATCACACAGAGAAGTAAAATGTTATCATTAGCAGGAACAGAGTTTAAATGAAACAATGAAATGGTATTTTCCAGGATTAAACAGGAAACATGTGAAGTCTGCATGTGATTATAATAACCGTCCATGAAATTTTAAATGTGATCTATGCCAAGTGGCAAAATAAAATCAATGATGCGGCCATAAAACAAATTTTGCCATGTAACTGAAATCACTAAAAAGTAATCATAATAAAACTTGACGTTGCCAAACTAAGAATTATATTGTAACTTCTAATGCCAGTGAAAATTTCCATTGGCAAGGCACTGAAATTAATCATGCAGATTGAACCAACTGCAGTGGTGCCACGTGTTCACAATCATGTGACTCATTATTTACTTGGCAAAGTCTAGCTCTATTTTCTTTTTTAAGCCAAGTGCATGCAGCTTTGAAACAATCACATGTTGCAATGCAAGCTTAGTGAAGACAATAATCTAGTATGTGCATTTCATGGAAGAGACAAATGTTAATAAAATTGAGACAACTTGTATATCTGTGGGCACAGTAATAACTACAACAAAGAGAACAATGTTTATTGTTTTAACATTTCAAATGTGTACTATAGGGTATTACCTTTACAAATCACAATTTACCATTTCCAATTTTTCAAAGTATACTTGCACATCATAAATATGTAATAATATATCTTGCAGCTCTAGGGTGAAATTTACGTGATTTGGTGCAAAATGCTGCCAATAGATGGCACTTATTTTTCCCTCACATACACCATGACAAGCACTATTTTTTTGTAAATATAATAAACCAATAAATGCCATATTAACACCACAGCTTATATTCCTGCTAATGAACATTTTCTATGTAATCACGTAAACATTTATACAATAAAGTTTGTTGCCTTAAAGCCAAACAAGACCCATATGTATATACAGTATATACCTCGGTTGTTATGCCTTATTTACTGTACTATGAAACGGTAAATATAGTTTGTTTAATTCAATATTTGCACTGATTAAATATTAATATTTTCAGCCCCAGCAATATTGGCTGCTCAACATGGCAATAATAACACGCACACACACACATATAATATGCAGCTATATATCTTGCATTTTGTCAATAACATCAACGAGTGGTTTAATTAACTTTTCGGTTGGGTTTCACATGCATTCAGGATTCTGCTTTTGTTTTTTATTTTCAAATAATATCCAGTTTGTTTTTTTTCTCTCGAATGCATTCAACTTGACATTCCCACATATACAGTATATGCAACTCTATTACCAATGAATTTCTTCCAGCAGTAGAATTATTTTTGGAAATACATATACTGCTGAAAAAAAAATATATGTATACTATTCAGGCATGCATGCAGGAAAAGGAAGATTGTGGAAAAGCCAGGAACCCAAGGAGCACACAATGCACGCATCACAACGCCACCATGCCAATTTATATGCAAATACAGAGGCAGAATTAGCATCCTTTTTCCAGACCCTAGTGGCCTTGGAGAGCAGAACGGGGCGTAGAGGTGAAGTAATTAATCATTTTTAATTTCGAACGAAATGATGGCAAAGTGCTGGATGAAGCAGACATTTTTCTCTTGGAAAAGTGAGAGAAGCTGAGGAAAAAAGCATACAAGTGGTGTTGGCAGCTTGCGATTCAAGACCAGCAATGTATGCGTGAATAAGCGCAGTTGTGCTCAACATCCGCTTTTCAGATCAGTGAGAAAACCACAGCTATCAATCTAATAGTGTTTGTGTGTGTGTGTGAATCTTAACCTCATTTATTCCAAGCCAACAAAAAAGTTAATGTCCACTAATAATTATTGATAGGTTGCTGTGCGGAAAAGCCAGTCAAAAACAATTAACGTTCTGCTCATATACAGGGTGGAGGAAAAGTCTGGGCATATAGTTAGTCAAGATTTACATCTATAGTCTATTTCAACCCATGATTGCAACGAATCAGGACCACACTGTAACCACATAACCCTCCATTACAAAAGTAAACTGCGTCCTCCTGCGGCAGTGAAGTAAAACCCGACGTTTTTATTGGTTGAGACTGTTTGCACCCCAAAATTACTGCTCAGGCTGGTTGTAACAATGAAAGATATGTTTAAACTAATGGAAATTGCTGATTTACTATCATTTATACAAAGTAAAGACCACAGTACCTGATATTCAGAACCATTAAATTCACAATCCATGTGTCCTCAAATATCAGTGTTTTAGACTCCACCCCCTTGTTTCCTTTTGTGGCACCCCCCCCCCCCCTGAAACCACGTGTGACCCGTGTCCAAAAAAATATTTTTAATAAATAATTAAAACCTTTTACTAATCTTATTCATGCCAGACATTGGCAGTGTACATGTAGCGGTTGTTAGACATCCATTGGTGGCATCCATTGGTGGATGCATGGGGCATGGCTAACAAAATTGGCACAGGAATTGTGGTTAAATTGGCAAAGGTTATAATGGGTCTTTATTTGAATCCCCCTCCCCCTTTCATGTCTTTTCATGTCTTTCATGGTGAACCCAACCTCCCCTTCTGGACACGTTGTTTGTGAACGGTCCCTTTTCCCCGTTTGTTTCTGGATTAGACAACCAAGAAATGTGAAACTTCCACTCCACACGAAATACGCTATCAACAACGCCACCATGTTTCCGTGCACGCAATAATGCCATGTGCCGGAAAAACACTCAACCAATCAAAACGTCGGATTTTACTTCATGCTGCAGGACGACACAGTTTACGTGGAGTTTCTTTAATCTCAATGCTTTACAGCCCTCTTGGTACCACAGCACTGTTAGGACAGCAATTCTTGTCGATTCGATTGGTAACTGGAATTATATTAAAATTAGGGCACTACATTATGTAATAGATTTCCTGGATAGGTCCTTTTGGAAATACAACACGTTAAAACACAAATAATGACTTGTATTGACTGTTGCAGGGTATACAAAGTTTGGTGTTCCAGAGAAGTTATGGTTTCATTACAGCAGGGAGGAGCAATGGATAGTCTAAACGTTCATTTATGCTATGGGAGCAACAATATTTCTGTATTATTTACGTTTTTGCACTTAGAAATAAATATGTGACCATGCACCATAGTATTATGGGCCTGGTCAAGTTATCATGTGCTTCACATGCGCGGCTTAGATTCTGCCCTTCCCTAGTTATATTGGTTTTGTCATTAATAAGGCTCCGATTATTCGGTTAAAAGTGTTTTTGTACTGAATTTTAACATATTGCAGGCTGCCAATTTTTGCCATGCTGGTTCACTTATTTCACAAAAATTCTTATGTAACACTAGGGCGATTCGGTAAGCAAGTTCCTACCGTTCTTTTAATAAGATACACAGCTGTTGTAATGTTAAATGCTACTTATATATCAAAACACTTAATATACATATTAAATTGTATTAAAAATATTACTTTACATGAGAAAGTGTTTCAAGGCATTAGTGTATTCAAGGAAGTGTATTGAGCTAGTCTAGTACAAGCTTGACCCCGTTTAAACTGTCAAACAGCATGTCGGTCACCACATAAAGCTGAGAGGAGCAACCCAAATTAAAGGGAACAAGTACTGTACTATCTTTAATACAAGAATTGATTTATTTTATGCCAAAGCAAACAATACTATGCAGGAATTTGAACGCTATTACTGGAAATGCTAATACGGTACATGCATTGGTGGCAATGTGGCAGGACCTTTGCGAGATAGCCATAAGCTAATAATAATGAGCAAGAGAAAATTCAATTGTTTTAGTGAGACGAAGTTTGTATAATAAAAGATTACACAGTTCGAGAAAAAGCACATATTTTTCGTAACAAAATGAAAAGTTACAAAAGACAAATGCAAGGGTAAGCATTCAGAATGAAATTTCACATACATTTCACAAGCACCAGGTGTCAAACGTAAAATAGTAGTGTGTGTAGTGTATTATATTAAAAATCGATCTGCACCACCCTATGCCATGTATCCTTCCGCATGTATCAGTGGGAGCTATAGGGAAAGCAAGAACTAAATAACAGACTGCTCCAAAATGGCGTCCACCACGCAGACAATTAGTCAACATATGGTGAAAACAGCTTATACTGTATTAATCCACCAAACAATATAGGGTATGTGTATTTACACTATGCTCAGTTTCGTCCAACGATATATATGTGGGTTATACAGCCAAATCGATCGTCCATTGCTATTTGTGGACTATATATACAGTATATATGTGTGGCACTATATACTCGTATTTACTGGTAAAAACAATCGGCCGGAAAGCAGCGATCTGTCGTCGATTATTCGTCAAAAATAATAATCGATATAGTATAGCAGGTATTGGGCGATTTAATAGCGGAGGTGATTCACCTCTTTGCCTTAGCTCATATATCGATCGTCTGTCTGTATCGATTATTGCAGCAGTGACGTCATCGACTAGTCGAATCGCTTGGCTAGCTCGCATTTCATGCGAAAATCGGCCATAAAAGACAAAAAGCAAGAAGTTAAGCATCGTCTTTAAAGTACAAGCGATCAATTATTCATGCTAAATCAGACACAAGCTTGTCTTCTGCATTCTAGATACCACTTCATTGTTTTCGGTGGCGGGTTTCTCAATTCGTAAATGAAAAAGAACTTTAGAAATTTCAAACAATTAATGTACATATGTAATCACTTTGCAAATCCACAATCCGTTATCTATATAAATAAAGCTAGGAATGATTCTGTGTGTTTGTGTGTGCGTGCAAGATGGTCGGTGTGTCTGTTTGCCTGGGATGCATTTCCACAGTTTTTGAGCTTTCCACTCCCATTCACCATGGGAGACCTATACAGTCCTTCCAAAGAAAGATTGAGCCAGGAGGGTGACGTCATGCTTGACCTAGCAAGCATGACGTCACCCTCCTGGCTCAATCTTTCTTTGGAAGGACTATAGCTATTTCCTCGTTTTAAAAGTTGGAGGTGTGCCAGTTGTATAGCTCGCCAATTAACACCTATATCCTCATTTCTCAAGCAAATCTATTGGAGTACAGAGTCAAACCCGAGTTAATTGACAGATCACATGCCATGATTGGAACAGCTGATACCGTGCTTTGGCTGCATTCAATGTATATGGGATGTAGATGCCGAGTTACAACAGAGTAGGCCTACTATAAATCTCGCAAAATGTAACACTAGAATAGCTGCACTGTGGAAAGTATTCTGGGACTTGGAACCCTCAGGACCTACAAATAAACATATGTAGAGTAGAGTGACATTATATAGAAATTAGTAACATTGAAATATTGTTTTGTGTTTCATAGAAAAATTCAATGTCATGAATTAAGGGTGAATATCGTTTCCATGACGATAGATGGTAGCACCATCTAGCGAGCGGTATGGACATTAAAAGTAACAAACATAAAAACGTTCAAACTTTTTAAAATATTGTTGTAACCTAAATTGGTCACATAAACAACGGTTTAAATTGCGTCTTCTATTGGAAGAATGCAGGTTGCAACAATATTTTATAAGGTTTGAACGTTTTTACTTGGTGATGTCCATACTGCCCGCTAGATGGCGCTACCATCTAACTATCAAGACGATATTCAACCTTAATCCATTTTCATGGATAATTTATTGATGTGCTGTAACAGAAAAAGAAATGGGTTCTTAGCAATACATTCTAGCAGCAACCTTGATGAAAGTTCCTTTTGTGTAATGGATGGTTAATAAAATATACAAAAATGTAAGGTATTGTCAAACCTCTAAAACAATCATCCTATTAAGGTGGCAACACATGCCAAACGAAGGGCAGCTGTCTAGGTCGAGAGTATTTTGCATTTGTGAACATGCTGTTCATTAAATGGGCACTGTTGAAAGCCAGAAAACACAATTGACACCAATAATTTAGACAATAGTTCAAAACACAATCTATTATTTGAGAACATCATGTTCGTAAACGCAAAATACTCTTGACCTGGACAGCTCCCTCCGTTCCGCGTGTAATGCTACCTTAAAGGGTGCAGCTGTATGATTAGTAACACTAGTATTGGCGTTCTGTGGTTTTGGCAATTCTAAATATTATCTTTGTTGTAACTGAGGTCCTAACGTGACTTCGCTCTCGGTTGGTCCTTGTTGTGAAAATAAATTGAGTCTCGTTTAAGAATAACTGTTTAATATATGGAAACTCGGACATGGTGCACGGCTATACTACATAAGAACTTCACTCTTGACCAACCACCCCCTCTTCTCTGGGTTACATCTTATATACCCCTCAAGAGCAAGGGGGTGGGTGTGAGCCAAGAATGGCCCTAGCCAATCTTGGGTCCCACAAGTGTCGCAACTTCACACGCTTCATATGTGTCTTATACCCTCAAGCCTGGTTTTCATTCAAGCGATTAGCAGAGCGGCAGTGAAAAGCGGCACCACTACTGCTACCGCTCCGCTAATTGCTACCGCTTCTGCACATTTCCATTAAAGCAGCTGCGCGAGCTGCAGTCGGCTACACCTCCTTTGTCGTCACTGGACCTCTTGCATGTGATTGGTGGAATTATCGGATGTAGCTTTTTTCCGCAGCTGTGATTGGCTGCGAGTAGCAAACCGCCGCTAAATATCTACCCCGGTAGATAATTGCAGCGAGCTGTAGCGGCGGCCAGCGGCAGGGAGCGGCGAGCGGTAGTGACATGGAAATAGAGCGCTGCTTTCCGCGCCGCTACCGCAAAACGCAGCGGATCCGCTTGTATGGAAACCAGGCTTCAGGCATCATCACTTGTGCCAGTTCTTGACATCTGTTTTGAAATGGTTGTGGCAAATGACAATGTTGCCTGTGGTATTTGCACGGATGGCATTTCTTATAGCTTGCTTTCTATCAGTGGTTATTGGGACATTTTTTATCAAACTGCCTTATCTTAACCACTTTTGTAATGTGATACCTCCAGAACATTTAGGGTATCGTTTTGGTTCTCTGTTGTTGCAGCATAGACACAATGGGAAAATTGGGTCCCCTAAAAGTTCCCTGTTTCTCATTACCAGCTAGGAAACTATAAGGTTCCCCCCGAATAAACAGCAAGACTTACACTTCGTTGGTGAGATAACTCGTTCGCTGTAAATATGCGGAAAAGAGCAAAAGCCTTAGGGGATTTGGGCACTTTACTAACCTCTGCTCACCCATTGAGTCACCCACGCTACCTGCTTGCCTATTCTTAACTGTGTTACGCTGCTGTGCACCTTGCACGCACTTGGGCCATACTCATGGTCAATGTCACCGTCTTCCCATTCTACATCGATTACTTGCCCAATTAACATTTCGCCACAATCCCTTTTGTTGATATCACATATTTGGGAGTTATTCATGACAAGGTATACTTTCCCCACCTGTACCCATCTTCCCAACATGTTGTACTGTTCTGCAGTCGTTGATGCAAAATGTTTGTACAAATATTAAATTGTTATGATTAAATAATTAACATATACATTTAATTTAATTTATTTACGAAACCATTTACAAAATTTATTTACGAAACCATTTACGGAATTCCTTTATTTTCTCGTTTTTCGCGCATACGAACGAGACATTTTAAATGAGATCTTTTTTAATTATTTCGTTTTTAATTAGGATTTCGTATTAAATTTTCTCATCCAAGAAAATTCAAAGTGTCTATTATTTTGATATTAAAATACCAATTATTTTGTATTAAAATAAAAATTATTTTGGTATTTAAATAAAATTATTTTGGCATTAAAATATACATTATTTTGGTATTACAATTACAATATATTAGCATTAAAATAACATTATTTTGGTAACAAAATAACATTATTTTTGTATGAAAATAGCATTATTTTTGCATTAAAACAAAAATTAGTTTGTTATTAAAATTACAATTTTAAAACAAAGTAAATATCTTGGAAAAAACTATATACAATTACAATGCCTTGACTATAGTTAATATCAAGATAGCATTAGTTTTAAGAGATTTTGGGATTTTTAGAATCTACCGAACATATTGGAAATTTTGTGATTTTGGTTACATTTTGGAGGAACTTAGGAAATTTAGATTTCTTTTCAAAATTTTGGAAATATCTGTGTTTTTACAGTTTTTCAACCATTATTGGAAAATTGTGGGATTTTTAGGAAATTGTAAAGTTTTTTGACATCTGAAAAAGGTTTGGATTTTTAAACATTTTAGAAATGTTTTTGAATATTTTTCTGAATTTGTATACATTATAGAAATGTTTTTAACATATTAGGACATTTTTTTATATTTTTGAAATGGAAATATATAATTCACATTTGTTAAAAATATTAATTATAAAAGGGATTTTATTCTTTATTTGCATATATGTAGGGCCTATCTGAAATTAATCTTGCATGTTACATACCCGGCGCTCAAGCCACGCCCACTACCGGGTACATTCATAATCCGTCTGCGTTTCTCCGGGAAGGAAAACAGCAATTTCATTGCAATACAAGTATAGTTGGGAATCTGGACAACAGTTGGCAATGCAACAATCGCACTACATTAACGTTTTGCACCTCAAAATGAATTTTAATGAATAAATGGGCAGAGCTACAAAACTGTGCTTAGATTGCTCATAACTTTTTTTAACATTTTATAATTGAAATCGGACTTCACCAACATTTTTTTCACCATGTTTTCAATGATTGATTAGATCATTAGGATATTTTTGGAAGGGGTGACAGTTCTCCTTTAATTATTTTGGAAATGCAACCCCATTATTTGTTAATGACCGCGGCCCACAACTTTGTGAAACTAGCCACTTATCTACCTGTTGACCAGCCATCACGGGGCCACTACCACCCCTATTGGAGAAATCCTCCACATTGGTGTTTTATGGTGGTTTGTGGTGTTTGCGGTGAAATGTATTGGTAATTAACACATGCCCACCGCATGTGGTGTGTTCCAAATCACATAACTTGGAGGATTTTTCCAATAGAGGCCAAGTCGTACACTCTTTAACCATCCACTGAACTGCCTGAACTACCAACTGAACTACCATGCAACTGGTGGTAGTGGCCCCGTTCTAGCAGGCCAACAGGTAGATAAGTGGCTAGTTTCACTAAGTTGTGGGCCGCGGAGGGAGCATGCACTGAGGGTTCCCAGTAATAGGGGATTGAATGTACATCTGTGCTGAAAAACTTATCATAACAGGGACGTAATTAACGAATTGTCCATTTTGAAAAATGTGTGGGAGCAACGACGTGATTAACGAATTGTCATTGTTGCGATATGCATACATATGTATAGCTGTGTAGAATCGTGGCGCCGCCCCCTGGAGCGTCAATTACGGCGCTTCAATTAAACGGCGTTTTGTCGCAAACTCGCACGCAAATTTACATTCTACCTGCGTAGGGCCGCATCCTACGTTGACCCGCATCATGGCGCAGTGTGACGTGACACCCTTCATGTTTTCTGTTAATAACATTTAAGGTAGAGCATTGGCAGGTCACGTGATCTGGTGGGCGGGACTAAACGTCAAAATGCGATCGCCGTCAAAAATCTGTAATAAAAAAGGAAAGCGTTAAAAAATACCAAAATAAATACAATTAAATAAAGGGATAAGCTTACCTTATTTCACATGTGTTGTTGAATATTTTAGGTCCATCGATGCGGCTGCAGTTAATCCCGACGTTTTTCGACTTTCACAAAAATTCGCAAAAATTCGTGCACTCGTGCAAACGTTCCGGCCGAAATATCGCTATTAAAAATTCAAAAACGACATTGAAAAATACTAGTTTTTA